>SNQJ01S0075789.1:58311-76131 GCA_010110895.2 Picea sitchensis
GGGTTAACCCTAAAATAAGGAAAGTGGGGCCAAGTGACCTAGAAGATGTTTTTAAGGAAGCTACTTGGAGAGTATAAATAAGAGGCAAGGTTCTCTAATTTTAATCAAACTTGATCATATTGAATATATATAGGTTTCTGAGGTAACCAAGGATATCTAAACCATAATTCCGAGTGAAGGTGAAGAAAACAAGGCCGAAATGCAAGGAAGGATAAATTCTTTTGATGGTGCTTTCGATGGTATGTTGTTTTCAGGTCATCTCACCATTTTCGCCATAATGTTTTTCTATAATTATTTAGACCTTGAAATTGCTATTCCATTGAGGAAACATATCCAAGTATCTGTGGTAAAAAATTCAGCTTGTGGTTCTTTGTATTTTTGGAGTTACACTCCGTGGAAACTAGGGTTTGTGGCTAGTCCTAAAACTAGTCAAAAACAAGTGTTTTGGGTAAAAATGTCATAAATTCTTCATAACAGATCCAAATTCAGTGAAACCAAATGTTTTGGTTAGAGTTCAGTCTGTAGTATGCTGTGTAACAGTTTCAGATCGATTCAACAAACATTTTGTGCAGGGAATTCTCTACAAGGTCGCTCTCTAGAATAAGACATAATTCAACAAGGTATGCCATTTTTGCTATAACTCCTTTTTTGAGAGGTTCCTAGTAGTGAAAATTGGAGGAATTGCATAAAACACACTGAAGAAAATTGTATATTAGTTTTAGATCTTTATACATTATAGGTTCAAATTTATGATTACTTCAAGTTAGGGTTGTTGAATAATCCAAAACTAGGCATGTGAGACTAAAGAAAAGTTTGATGAAAGTGCTAGTCTCTTGTTGTTAAAGTTAAGGAAGGTTTGTAGGAATGTGATCATATACACCAAGTCTATTACAAAGCTAAAAATCAGATTTGGATGATGAAATGGATGAGGGATTTTGGTTGAGATACATGTTGAGACAAGTAGTTGATGAGTTGGCACATACATGAGGTGTATAGTTGATGATGTTGGTACATATTGATGAGTCATAGTTGATGAGTAGTTGAAACATGATTGGTACATACTTGGTACGTGGTTGGATGCAATTGTTTATGGTACAGGTTGATTATAGGTTGTTTGGTACAAGTTGGTGCATGGTTGATGCACTTGTTTATGGTACAGGTTGATTACAAATTGAGGTACAAGTTGATGCATGGTTCATATTTATTGGTACAGGTTTACAGTGGTATATCTCATAGTGACAGGTTGACAGTAGTTCCATCATTCTACTTCTACTTCAGGGTGGTAGGACGGGGTAAGGATAGGTGGTTGTAGCTACCTTCCATTTGTAGCCGGAGAACATAGGGGGTTGTAACCTCCTTCTGGTTGTAGCCAGAGAATTGGGAAGTTGGAGCTTCCCTTAGGTTGTAGCTTGAGAAACTAGGGGGTTGGAGCCTCCTTCTAGTTGCAACTGGAAAACAAAGGAAGTTGGTGCTTCCAATGAATGTAATTCTTCAAGACATATAAGAAAAAGCATTTTATGATTTTATTCCGATTTGGATTTCCATGTAAAACACTGGTGTACTATGTATGTGTATGCTTGTTCATTTATTCATTGCTTATTTACTCTGCAGTTATTGGATGATAATGCTACATTGATATAACACTTGGATTATATGGTTAAAAATGATTAAAATTCTTTATTACTGATTCACCCCCCCTCTCAGTAATCCAACATATTAGAGGGAGAATAAACCCAAGTGGGATACATGTCATTTATTCATTTAGATTGTCTATTGTTATAATATTGGTTTCTTATATTCTAATAACCATTTTTTAATCTATTTTGTCTTCATATGCAAACATATAAGCTTATCTAAATTTACAATATTCTACAAGATGCCTGATAGCTTTGAGGTATGCCTCAATATTTGAAAAGTTGTCTTTTCCTTAGAAGATCTCCCAAATTATTTCTTCTGCAAGTTGATTTTCTCATTGTGTGATTTTATAGTATGTTTTGATTTTCATAATATTGGTTGTTTGTAGGACTCTTCAATAGATGCAAATGGTGTAAGAAACTATGACCATGTTACCTGCATAAATTTAAGTCAGGATATGGCACCGATCCATAAACAAAATCATAAATTGGTTCCTAACATTGACTACATTGCATTAAGGGAATCTGGAGCTAAAAATTTAGATCTTTGGGTGAAACGAGAACTTTATCCAGTTGACCCTGTGTCCAAATATCATCCCGATTTCAAAACAATAACAGGACTATGCTGGTTTGTATGCATGGAAACAATGGTCTTCTAGGATATTGTAAAAATTTGAATGGTAACCAGATTTCTCTTGAAAAAAAAATCCAAGATCTTAGTGTCAAATTAAATCATATCCATCACTCAAATATGGTTCATTATCATGAAATCATAAGAATGAACCAAATAATAGAAATGTTGAATCAAAGACATGTGGATGAATTGCTTCAAGTGAAATCCATCTCAACAAAATAAATTGAAATGTTGAAAAATGATATCTATCGTCTCCAAAAGAGACTCTCTTCCTTAAAGGAAACTCCAGTGGGGTTGAGGAATAGATCAAAAGAGTTGAAACCATTATCGTGTATGGTAAAGAGGGGAGGTTCCTATATAAAAAAGGTGTTTGGGGTGAAGTCCATATTAGATCCAAGTTGTACTGGTATTGTGGATTTGTGAAAATTTTTATTGAAAAAAAGTGGCATTAAATCAATGCTCAAACAACCAGAATTGGATGATTTGAGGAGAGAAGTAGTTAAGAAATTCATTGAAAACTTAACAATTGATGTAAAGAATGTTCAAGGAGTTTGTGATGATAGAGGGATCAACAAGGAAGCACATGCAAGTCTTTCTAAATTTCTGAAAGAGGGAATGTTGAATGTCGGAATTAAGAAGATTTTGGTTCCTCGCCCTTTTCATGTGCAAAAAGAGCGTGGACTACAAAACAAAAGAATTGTTGATTATTTGGGAGATGCATATCGATTAGAAGCAATGCATGAAGTTGCAAGTAAGAATAAAAATAAAGTATCATGTGAAATTATTCCATTAATAAGAAAAAATAACTTGTGGTATGACCTAGAGCAGGTATTACAGCTTATAGTGAGGTACTATGACATCTCTATTGAGGAGGCATGTGGGAAATTGATTGTTGTTCTAAAATTGGATGAGATGGAGTTAATCAACATTGAAAAACATGAAAGAGTTTCAATGACATTCATGAATTGTGCATTAGATACAAACCTTGATAAGACAAGTGATAAATATTTTCAAGTTCAATCTGAAGATCACCTTTTTTGGTTGGGAATTTTTCGTGTCAACAAGGAGTCCTATGAGTCCTTGAAATTTTTTTTCAGAAAAAAACATCTTTACCATCAATTATGTCTTCACATGATGTAGGGGAAAAATTATATGTGGAAGGATATGGTTCATATTTTTTGGAATGGCACCTTGCATTTTATTTAGAAACTCTCAAGTGTATGTACAACATTTCTCATGGTGCAAATGCAATGCATAGTTGCTTATATTTCATGAAGAAAAACAAAAGGATCGAAGTTGGAATGGTGGTATTTTGAGCTGTCATCAAAACCTTCCTCCCAACCATGATCAACTTTATCCAAATCTAGATGCAGTGCTTCCTATACCATTGATTAGGGTGCACATGTGCACTTTGCATACATTTCTGAGAATTGTTGATAAGATGGTGTATTTATCTATTTTGTTTGCATGGAACAAAACCCCACAGGCTGAAAGTAAAAAGTCAATTGAGGCAATTGAATGTGTTCTTTCAAAAGCAGGTTTACATGGTGGACATGTTAAAATTGAAAAAGATATTAAGAGGTCAGGTACACGAGTAAATCTTTTAGCAAAGCCATCAATGTCAAGTGTCAAGGCACGTCATTTTCTTGAAAACAAATGTGGACATGGATGTTTGGGATTGTATGAAGAATTAATTGATGTAGAAGATGATCGCACTAGTGAAGGGCGTGAATCAACTAGAAAGAAGAAATGTGCTTGGAGGTCACTTTCATCATTTTTTTTTTTGATGGATAAGGAAAAATTCATGGAAGGTGATGCAATAATATTTCAAGAAGTTATTACAGAATTCATAAGAGAAATGATATAATCTTGGGGAGACAACCATATGACACATTATATGGTATGCATATTAATTTTCATCCCACTAGTACTTTCCTTTGTACGTTTCTTTACTATACATAATTTATTGTAAATTAACTTCATTTCGTACATTTGTTTGGTATTCTAAGATAGATTGATGCCAATGTTTGTAGCATCAATTATTTGCACATGGACCATGGTTTGCAACAAAATATGGAAGCTTGGCCATTTGGGGTACACAGGGTATGGAGAAATCACATAAGCTAGCTCGTACCATTTACCATAGATGCACATAGAAAGGAGTGGGTTCCAATCATTTAGATGTTCTTGTGCAAATGGGTCAAGCATTTTATAGGCATAAAATAGATGGATTTAAGAAGAAAAACCACCTTCCAGAAACAAATGATCTTAGTATAGTGATAAGAACAACAGAGAAAAATAGAAAACGTAAGATATCTGATGTTTCTGAAGGTGGAGTTGGGACAAGTGCTAGGTATGCAATCTGTATGTTAACTTTTCTACCCTCTTAATTTAATAATTTATTGTTTTTAAAGTCTCATTATCATATTTGTTTTTATAGATGTGACCCTCTATCAATGGGACCTTCCACAAGACATTGAAGTTTCCTATAAGTGTATTCTCTTCCAAATAATTTTGTAAGTTTCTAAGTTTATTAACTTTATGAAGCTTATATTTTGTGTGTCAAATAATTACTTAAGGCAAGCTAGAAAAATATTCTTTTTGGTATCAAAACTAACCCAACTCTTGTACATGTCAGTCGGTAAAACATGGACATTTGAACCCCAGAAGTCCAGAAATCCATCTTCCAGATGCTTCAGGATTCATTACGTCCAAAAATCCATCTTTTCCCATATCTTAATTGGTTGTAAATGAATCAAATCTTTAGAGACTTGGACCTGCGTTCAGTTGTTTGGGTTTATGTAATTATAATGTTTCACTTTATAGCCATATTGTAGTGTTTATCAGGTTGAGACCTACATGCCATTTTGTAAACAAATATACTTGTATTACTGGAATAAAATTGAATTGTCTTCCCTTCATAGAGAAGCAATTCTAATTTTGTTATTGGAAAATGAAATACTATCTATCTTTTGTAACTCCATTGTAACAAAAGTAGGATTGTATTGAGTTCAATTCTTTTGGTTTTGTTGTCTCGTTTTTTGTTTTTTTTTCACAATTAATAATTTAAGTCACATTACATTTTAATATGCTTCCACACATATCAACGTGATTGGGAAATGTGATTTGTTAAGCAAGTACCTATGATGGTAGCTACTTGGTTTATTTGTATATCTTATTCAGTATAGCAATCTCCATCAAAATTTCAAGGAAGACAACAATGACCATAACAGAAACATAGAAAAGTCCTACAATTAAATCCAACAAAGAGAAGAAGGGACAATACATGCCAAAAATCAAAGCAAAATGCTGGAGGTCAAATATGGGACCTCAAAAGGATGATTTTTTTGGTACATTTTCCTTCATAGAAATTCAACATTTAGTTGTCTGGCCATTGTAGTCATGAGCAGGAAACAACAATGTGTCCTTTGGCAATGTGAAAATATGACACAGGAAGAAAGATCATGTTATGGGCAATGAAAGATACAGTTAAGAGGTTATACTATAGACCAAAGAATTGAACATTCAACAAAAAAACAATAAGAGAAATTCGACATTCAACATTCAATATCCTATTAGCAGATTTGTATACTTCCCCATCATTGACAATATTTAATCTTATATACAAATTGATCCAAAGCCAACATTACAATGATTTGTTATAATCAGTTAATACTACTATACACACAATTATGGTTGAAATTCAATGAAGTGAACCCTACAAAGACCACATCAAAATCAAGCTATGTCAATTACAACCTACAGGTAAATGATAAGTTCTTTGTCATTTGCAATCAACATATTCCTCAACAATTATCATTGGCTATTCCCTATATCATCCAAATGAACATAACATGTAGGAGAAATCAAGTGGATAACCCCATGATCAAGTAGTACATTACTTTCATTTAAAACTACGTCAATACAATACACAAATTCCCATGATGGGCACACTATCACAACTTCATGTCATTTCGTTATATATTAATGTCGATATTGGATTCAATTATGGCTTCTAATTGAAGTTCTACAGATTTGAATTCATAACAATTAGTAGATAACTATATAATCATGACAACATATACAAAAGCATATAAGTTGATCATAAAGTATCAGACAAAACATAAACAAAACAATCAAATATGCTAGCTACAGAGAAAGAACATCCCCTTCAACATACTCCTATGCTACCAAAACCAAGACCACCTAGCTTCCTTACTACACAACTTCTAGTACATAAACTAGTATGAAACCCCTAGGGAATGCTCTCAAGATGTTTCCTGGCTGCTAAGTAATCTAGTTTGTGTTCATGTTCAAATTCATGGAACAATGAAGTTCAAAAAAAGTTTATCTCTACAAAGAAATACGATCAAATTTACCGTTAAGTTTGATAGAAATAACTAATCGAATTCCATTATAACTTCATATATTCAAACATATATATATTTGTTAACATCAAATTTGACCCAAAAAGATGTCAAATTAAAAGTGAAGATGAATACATACATGCATACATAAATGTATTGTTTTGTTTTTACATTTTTGAAGTTAAACAAAAAAATGAAAAGGGTACAATAAGGGTGGGAAATTGTCTAGGTATGATCCAATACATATCAGAGAATCGATGTCTGAAACAAAAAATCACTATGTTGTCATATTTCCCAGAAACACATCATCAATAAAAAAACGCAGCACCAACCTTGGAGAGGACTTTTAAAAGCCTTCCACTACTCCAAATCCAGCTCTGAAAGGCTCAATGGAAATATGAGGGTATCCAATTGTCATTAGACACCTCAATAAAATCAAATGGACACCTTTTGACTGAGAAAAATATGTTTTCCCAAAGTTACTTCCAAAAGAGCAGGGAAGGTCTTGAAAAAGTGGTAGAGACTTATTTTTTATCATGTTTTTTGGATTTTTCTTCAACACTATGATCTGAAATTGCCAAAAGAGTATATATATGTGAATTACAACTCAATACCTATCCAATAATGTAACTTTTTCATCATTTAGATCGTCTGAGAGAAAGCACAGCGTGGCCACTCTACGCTTCTGTACATCAAAACTGTCAAAATGCCAAAAATTTCAAAAATTTTCCAAAATTGTCAAAATTCCTTGCAATTTGTTTCTAGGACTCATTGTGTGATGGGTTTACACAATCAATGATGCATAATCTAAGAGATCAAGTCTATTCTCCTCTTTGGGTTCTTTAGGTATTTCCTTAGCCTATTTTTCATGTTTTTGAGATAACTTCATAATCACTACAGTTGAATTGTGTTTTAAACTCCAAAATGGTACAATAAGGGTGGGCAAGTGTCTAGGTATGAGCCAACACAGATCAGAGAATCAATGTCTGAAACAAAAAAGAACTATGTTGTCATATTTCCCAGAAACGTAGCATCAATAAAAAACGTAGTGCCAACCTTGGAGAGGACTTTTGAAAGCCTTCCGCTACTCCAAATCCAGCTCTGAAAGGCTCAATGGAAACTTGAGCGTATCTATTTTTCATTAGACACCTCAAGGAAATCAAATGTACACCTTTTGACATAGAAAAATATGTTTTCCCAAAGTTACTCCCAGAAGAGAAGTGAAGGTCTTGAAAAAGTAGTAGAGACCTGTTTTTTTATCATGTTTTTTGGATTTTTCTTCAACACTGTGATCTGAAATTGCCAATAAAGTATATATATGTGAAGTAATGCTCAATACCTATCCAAGCATGTGACTTTTTCATCATTTATATCGTCTGAGAGAAAGCGCAGTGTTAGAAAAATAGGACCGTGGAGTAATAAAATAAAACAAATGCGGAAACAAAACACAGAAGACACACAATACAATAGAGACACAGATTTACGTGGTTCACCTAGTGTGGGCTACGTCCACCAGAGAAATTGACAGGTCCTTCCTTTATTATTATCTAGCATATGAAGGGATACAACCTACATCAAACCCATAACTTCCTCTTCTTTCTCGCACTGTCTCCTATCTCAGAATACAATATTCACCATCAACCATATTCGCAATACATTTCCCTCATAAAAGAGTGTTTCCTTCTAGGGCAAAAAACCCTAACATAATCTCTATCGTTAGATATGCGACCTTATAATGAACGGTCCATATTTACAATGAAATTACAATATACATTTACAAGGCAATTTTTCCTTCGAGGGATTTTCCCCCAAACCACCGCTGGGGGACCGCTTGCCCCCAGACCCCCCAACCGGGGGGATAGCTCCCCCGGACCCCACAGAGGGGGTACCCACCCTCTGCACTCCCCCATGTGGAAGAGTGTACATACTTCTAGGGTGTAAATACTTCATGGGGTATAAACATGTTTGAAAGCAAGGACGTCTGAATTAGGAAGATAATCAGGCTCCACAATCAACACACAACATGGCCACGCTACGCTTCTGTACATCAAAACTGTCAAAATACCAAAAATTTCAAAAAATTGCCAAAATTGTCAAAATTCCTTGCAATTTGTTTTTAGGACTCCTTGCGTGATGGGTTTACACAATCAATGATGCATCATCCAAGATATCAAGTCTATCTCTCCTTTTTGGCTTCTTTAGGGCTTTCCTTAGCCTATTTTTCATGTTTTTGAGCTAACGTCAGAATCACTACAGTTGAATTGTGTTTTAAAATCCAAAATGGTACAACAAGGGTGGGCAAGTGTCCAGGTATGAGCCAAAATAGATCAGAGAATCGATTTCTGAAACAAAAAATCACTATGTTGTCATATTTCCTAGAAACACAACATCAATAAAAAACACAACACCAACCTTGGAGAGGACTTTTGAAAGCCTTCCACTACTCCAAATACAGCTATGAAAGGCTCAATGGAAACCCGAGGGTATCCAGTTGTCATTATACACCTCAAGGAAATCAAATGGACACCTTTTGATAGAGAAAAATATGTTTTCCCAAAGTTACTCCCAGAAGAGCAGCGAAGGTCTTGAAAAAGTGGCAGAGACCTGCTTTTATCATGTTTTTATTTTTATTTTTCTTCAACACTGTGATCTAAAATTGCCAAAAGAGTATATATATGTGAAGTACAACTCAATACCTACCCATGCATGTAAAATTTTCATCATTTATATCATCTGAGAGAAAGCATAGCGTGGCCACGCTATGCTTCTGTACATCAAAACTGTCAAAATACCAAAAAATTAAAAAAATTGCCAAAATTGTCAAAATTCCTTGCAATTGGTTTATGGGACTCCTTGTGTGATGTGTTTATGCAATCATTGATGCATCATCCAATATATCAAGTCTATCTCTCCTCTTTGGCTTCTTTAGGGATTTCCTTAGCCTATTTTTCATGTTTTTGAGATAACTTCATAATCACTACAATTGAATGGTGTTTTAAACTCCAAAATGGTAAAATAAAGGTGGGAAAGTGTCTAGGTGTGAGCCAACAGAGATCATAGAATCAATGTCTGAAACAAAAAATCACTATGTTGTCATATTTCCCAAAAACACAACATCAATAGAAAACACAATGCCAACCTTGGAGAGGACTTTTGAAACCCTTCCACTACTCCAAATCTAGCTCTGAAAGACTCAATGTAAACCTGAGGGTATCCAATTGTCATTATACACCTCAAGGAAATAAAATGGACACCTTTTGACAGAGAAAAATATATTTTCCCAAAGTTACTCCCAAAAGAGCAGCGAAGGTCTTGAAAAAGTGGCAGAGCCCTGTTTTTTATCATGTTTTTTGGATTTTTCTTCAACACTATGATCTGAAATTTCCAACAGAGTATATATATGTGAATTAAATCTCAATACCTATCCAATAATGTAACTTTTTCATCATTTAAATAATCTAAGAGAAAGCGCAATGTGTCCATGCTGCACTTATGTACATCAAAACTGTCAAAATACCAAAAATTTCAAAAATTTACCAAAATTGTCAAAATTCCTTGAAATTTGTTTCCAGGACTCCTTGTGTGATGGTTTTACACAATCAATGATGCAGCATCCAAGATATCGAGTCTATCTCTCCTCTTTGGCTTCTTTAGGGCTTTCCTTAGCCTATTTTTCATGTTTTTGAGCTAACTTTAGAATCACTATAGTTGAATTGTGTTTTAAACTCCAAAATTGTACAATAAGGGTGGGAAAATGTCCAGGTATGAGCCAACATAGATCATATAATTTATGTATGAAACAAAAAAACACTATGTTGTCATATTTCCCAGAAACGCAACATCAATAAAAAACACAACACCAACCTTGGAGAGGACTTTTGAAATCCTTCCACTACTCCAAATCTAGCTCTGAAAGGCTAAATGGAACCTTGAGGGTATCCATATGTATTAGACACCTCAAGAAAATAAAATGGACACCTTTTTACATAGAAAAATATTTTTTCCCAAATTTACTCCCAGAAGAGCAATGAAGGTCTTGAAAAAGTGGCAAAGACCTGTTTTTTATCATGTTTTTTTGATTTTTTTCAACACTATGATCTAAAATTGCCAGCAGAGTATATATATATATGTGAAGTAAATATCAATACCTAACCAAGCATGTAACAGTTTCATCATTTAGATCGTCTGAGATAAAGCGTAGCGTGGCCACACTATGCTTCTATACATCAAAACTGTCAAAATGCCAAAAATTTCAAAAATTTGCCAAAATTGTCAAAATTCCTTGCAATTTGTTTCTAGGACTCCTTGTGTGATGGGTTTACACAATCAGTGATGCATGAATAATCCAAAATATCAAGTCTATATCTCCTCTTTGTCTTCTTTAGCACTTTCCTTAGCCTCTTTTTCATGTTTTTGAGCTAACTTCAGAATAACTACAGTTGAATTGTGTTTTAAACTCCAAAATATCAACACTACAAAGTTGAGACCCATAATATAGATTTATGTTCATTGGAGGAAATATGCATAAGTTTAAACAAATATTTGACATATAGTGAACCTACAAATATTGAGAAGCAAGTGCATATCACTAATCAGCCCTTGATCACTTTATCGAATGTGTTTTGTAAAATATTGGCCAAACATTCTATCTCTATAATTGAGCCCAATGATTTTGAAATAAAAAAATCAAGACATATGGCCTTCATTAGATATCACTACATTTTGGAAAATTCCATCACCATAGGGGAGGGGATGCAATGGGATAGATTCTTGGTTATATATTCCATGATCATCAAAATCATTTTCACTAATTCATATGATATAGTGGAATTTCATTTCAATATCAACATTCTTAATGTCTTTGGTTCCAACCATTCTTCACAAAAATTTTGTATACCATTTTTGTTGTTTTCATGATCAATGATTTTTCAACAAGGAAAGATGTAATAAAATTGTCCACTTCAAGTTGATCACAATGTTTTCATTTTTATGACTTCCCTGTATGTTATGGTTGTAGAATAATTCAATATATTCTTCAAAATAGGACAACTTAGGGAATTATAAAAGGGTATCTCCTTACTATCTCTTGAACAAATACTCAAGACCTTGTTATGGGATAAGTCCAATGATGAGGAGGGTGTTCATAGAGTTATATAGACCTTCCTAGACCCATGAGCATGCATGTGTTCCTAGTGAGTTATCAGTTTCATGGAAGGGCATGAAGCATGGAAAATTTACTCAATATAGCTAGTGATCTCATATAATGAAAACAAATGAGAGGAATATAAAGAATACTATATTTTTAGATATTGAATATCCTTATATCTATGATCAATATCCTTTTCAAGAGAGTTTAAAAGAGATTAGAAGAATCTCTAGTTTCTCTTGAAATAATATCTTCATTTCCATACAAAAAATTCTATTGTACATAATCATTAATATCCTTATTAAGGGGGTGTACAAGAGACTAAAATCATTGAACTTAATTAAGAACAAATGAGCATTTCAAAAAACATTTCCCAAGAGGGTCCTCCACTCATACATAGAATCAACCAAACATTCTCCCTGTATGTTATGGTTGTAGATTTATTTGATATATTCTTTAAAATAGGACAACTTAGGGAATTATAAAAGGGTATATCCTTACTATCTCTTGAAAAAATACTCAAGACCTTGTTATGGGATAAGTCCAATTATGAGGAGGGTTTTCATAGAGTTATATAGACCTTCCTAGACACTTGAGCATGCATGTGTTCCTATTGAGTTATCAATTTCATGGAAGGGCATGAAGCATGGAAAATTAACTCAATACTAAGCTAGTGATATCATTTAATGAAAACAAAATACATAATTCTTGTAGTTCTCTAAACAAATAACACTGCTCTAGGCTGCTTGTATATAGGTTTCGGGAAGGAGTGTCATTGCTTGCCATCGAGAAGAAATCTAGGAGAGCCCTTTCTTTTTTTTGTTCTGGGTCTAAATGATTTGATTATATGGTTTATTCATTTTTGGTTCATGGTTCTTCTTTTTGTGTTAACCAGTAGTTGCTGAAAAAATAGTCCATTAACCATTAACCAAAAACAAATAGTCCATTAACCAAAATAAAAGTTCACGACCCTTAGTGAAATTTCCTGTCCTAACAGTCAAGGCAACCAATCTAAAGTTGTTGGTTGAGCTCATAATAGTGAGAGGAACAATTTTGATTGTTAAGAGGACGATAGTATTATGAACGAGAGCATAAGGTCTAACTACAAATGCATGTTAATGACTAACAAAGTGCCAAATTGTTGGGGCTCAGAAATTTCCTATTTTCATCCACCTTTCCCTTCATCATTCTTCACATTTCATCACCCCATTAACCTTTCATGACATCATTTCCATAAATACATTTTGGATTCACCTTATTATTTTCCACTTTATTCATTTTAGTATTAAAAAGGAATTTGTGATTAAATGTTAGAAAATTGACGTGTTTTCATATATATCTCAAATATGTGTGAGATTTGTAATGTGTAGGAATATGTGAAGGATTAATTCAAAGGACTTCTCGAATACTTCCTCCACCATTTCAATGAAGCATTTAATTCAAAAGGACTTCTCGGATACTTCCTCCACCATTCTAACACATATTTGAGAAGATAATTCAATACCATTCCAGGGGAGAAGATCATGGAGATTTGCTTAGAATATCTTTATTCAAGATATATGAGAGATAGGTGTTAGGATTTGAAGGGATTATATATTTTGTAATAATGGGAAATAGGTTGAGAGAAAAGTGGATCTATAATAATGAGATGGTTATTATTCATCTTCTGCTGCTCTCATGTATAAAATGAGTGCTCTCTCTTAATGAGGGAGTAGTAATCATTTGAGAATTAGAGAATTCAATTAGATCTAATTAGGATGAAGACATTATGCAATTAGAACTAGAGTAGGCCATTAGGATTCGAAAGAGAAAGGGATCTTAGCTTTGATTCATGGTTTGGTTTTCATGCTTTCATTATTCTTTTATAAAGATTGATTTGATTATTATAATATAAGATTGCTTCATTGGTGAGATCTCACATATGTTGCTGTGTCATTCAACTCTTCACATGTTGTACTTGTTTTTCCTTCATGCAGTTCTCCATTTCTAGATTAATTCCATTTACGCAATTTCCCATTCTTAGAGTAATTTCATTTACGCAACCAGATTAATTCAATTTTAGTCGTGTGTTAGATTAATGATTTAATTTCAATCATGTGTTAGATTAATGATTCAATTTTAGTTGTATCTTAAACATTAGATTAGATTAGTCCTGCTTCGATCTTGCATATACTTTGTGTGTGCTTTGTCAGTTTACGAACCACGGGTTGACAAATTAAATAGTTTGGCAAGTACTACAACTCAATTAATACAAAATTAGTTCAGCCCAATATAACGACTGTCGTTCCTTTGTCACGATTGTTGTTCCTTTTGCAGGTAGTGTTGTTCATTTGGACATAACAATTGTCATTCCTTTTGTTACGATTGTTGTCCCTTTGTAGGGGTTACGTCTCTAGAGGACGGGTATTGAAAACATAAGGTAAGAACCTACGTAGGCGACAAGAAAAACGCTTGTACTAGTGCCTACCTTTGGATGATGCGTAGAGGTTATATTTTAAGACATATTCAGATCCCAACACAAATGCATGGCTTAAGTTCCATCAATGTACACTTGGAATCCTCCATGTGTTGACTATTTGAAGGTATCGAGTTGAAGGATTAATTTAAATGTGAACAAATTAACCTTTTTTTTGTTCAATTATTTTCCTAAATCTAGTAAGAACTTCTTCATTGGAAGTTATAATTCCACTTGATTGATGGGAAGTTTGACTATGGAGCTTTGTGCTTAGGGGTTTTGGCCCATTTTAAGATGACATCGAAAATTTTAAGACAATAAGTAGATCAAGGAAGAACTTTACCTCACTGGAAAAAAATAAACCAACCAAAAAGGTTGAGTTTGTCCACTTTTTAACTCACTCCATAGTTGAAACTACGCTGAATACCATTCCAATTTTGTGACTATATTTTCTACTTTAGCTGTTATAATTCCATTGAATAACATTACTTGTTATGCTTTGATCCTCTCTAAAAGTAACAAGTAAATATTAAATTCACAACAAAAGGACCATACGAATATTCATTGTAGTGACAACATGTGAACCAACTGAATGGAATAGAATATCAGAATACCCACTCATTTATATTTGATGGCACTAGCTTGGTATAGAAAACAAAAATGAGAACCAACAAAAGGGATACAAATATTTTTACTCTTGACTTCATAGATTTACCAATGCCAAACTAATACATCAAAAAAAAAACTATTGCAATGAATATGGATCAGTTAACCATTGCAGTGAATATGAACCAGGTAATACTAGACTTCTATTATGAGATCCAAAAAAAGAAAGAGTAACATAACATGAATTACAACATTCCAAAAATTAGATGAGAGTTGGGAACAAAGTCCTAGAATTTAAAAGATAATTTATGCCTTAACATGTTACGAACTATATAAATATCCTACTGTGAAATAAACACAATTACAAACAAATTAGCATGCCTAGTGTGAAATATTTCCAAGAGTATGGAGGCCATGCCATGCTGCTATAAGAAGATTGAGTTTGGACCAACATCCTAAATCTATAACTGTGTGACAATATTTTAATAGACCTCCTAAATTGTTCAAATTCTTTTTCAAACCTCCCAAACCATATTTGAAGACATTTATAACTAATTACAATGGAGCTACATTTCATCCCTAAGCTTCCCTAGTTCAAAATAAAACACCCTTTGATACTCTTTCCTTTGTAGTGGCTCAAGGAGTGCTCAATTGCTTTCATGTGACAACAATAAAGAGTCATAAAGCCTATCAACAAACTCATTATTTCCACTACACCCTCTGCATCTTATCATTCTTGACATCAGGAACATAAATTATAGTAAAATAATAGTGAATTGCCTAAATTTGGACTTCATAAAAGTTACAAAACCAAAGCATAAATCAGAGGCCAGATTTGGGCCTCAATAAAATGCATCATACACAAAGAAAGAACTGCAAGAAAAATTCTAATTTGGACTACAAAACAAACAATCATAGAAAATCTAAACAAACAATCATAGAAAACAAATGACACATAAACATCCAAAAATTACACAAGAACAGAGAACATAGTATATATATATATGTGAAGTACAAATCAATATCTATCCAAGAATGTAACTTTTTCATCATTTAGATCGTCTGATAGAAAGCACAGCGTGTCACGCTGAGCTTCTGTACATCAAAACTGTCAAAATACCAAAAATTTCAAAAAATTGCCAAAATTGTCAAAATTCCTTGCATTTTGTTTTTGGGACTCCTTGTGTGATGGGTTTACACAATAAATGATGCATCATCCAAGAGATCAAGGCTATCTCTTCTCTTTGGCTTCTTTAGGGCTTTCCTTAGCCTCTTTTTCATGTTTTTAAGCCTAATTTTTCAAAACAGGTTCCTGGTGAAATAATGTCTCTCCATGTTTCTCTGCAGCTTGGTGTCTTTGTTGGCCCTCTTCAATAGCTTCTCCAAGTATTCGTTTACTCTCCCAAGCCAATACTCCTTGTTCTTCTCAAACCAATCTTCTTGTAGACTCGTCAATGTTTCACCTTTGTCTTTTGCCTTGTTGGATGATGGATGACCCGGTGAGGTATTTTGATGCATTGCATTCAGATTCAAAAGTCTTTTATCTTGTTTTAGTAATTCCACCATGTGATTTGCCTTTGCAATATAATCCTTTATCTCTTGTATTTGTGCTTGTTGTTCTTTGATAATTTCTTCATTTGATTTGTCTGCATGGTCAAACATCTCTTGCTTATGAGGCATCTCCTCCTCAAAATGTTTCAATGGGGATTCATCTGCATGCCTAGGTGACTGCTCCAATTCTCCTAGAACTTGTTTCACCGTATTGTCCTCGAGCATTTGCCTAGTTTGTGCCCTAGTCAACATTCTAGGTGTAGACATCTTCTTGGTTCTCTTAGGGGAAAAAACCATTTTTTTCCCTTTCTCGTAAGTCTGTGTAATCTCTGCCACATGTGTCTTTCTAGTTGATAGCATGTTGGATGAGCTAACCTCCTATGGCCTTGGTGGTGCTAATGAAGTGTTTTAACTATTGGGTTGAATAGTAGAAGGCATAAGAGAAACTGACCGGTTGAAATCCTCCCAAGGCATGTTGATTTCTGAAAGTTTTTGGATGACCATGACCTTTACCAATCCATGATGAAACAAATTTCTTTTGTGATCTTTCCCTTTGCTTTGTACCTTTTCTATCATTTTGACCAGGCTTATGAATAAGTAATTAGCCAAGTTAAGTGGCTTGATGGCAGTGAAATGAATCAACAACCTTATGTGATATTGGTACAGTCTTGAAAATCTCCCTTCATAGGTAAAGTATTTCATGATTATCTTCATCAACGGGGCATATCTATTTGTTAGGACCCTATAATGTACCTTTTTGTTCATACTTTTTGCTATGATTACATCCTTTTCCCACTCACATTTAAGCCTACATTATCACCTTAACCTATTTTCCCAAAGGTATATAACGTTTCTTCTCTTTGCTATATGTTTAATTTGTTTTACATGTAATTTTACATTACTCTCATACTTAGCCATTAAATATATAGTTGCTGAAATAGTTTGAACTGTAGTTAACATACTGTTGCTACTTGAAGACCACGTTGCTGAAACAGTCAATAGTGCGCAAATTCCGTTGCTGAAACAGTTTGTGATTTGCGACGCTGAAACAACATTTCACATACAACAGTAACAAGAAGGAGTTGTTACATTGGCCACAACAGCCATACCTTAAGCCATCGCCAACCATCACTTGTGCTTGAAGACCACGTTGTTGAAATAGTCAAACAGGATGCAAATCTCGTTGCTAAAACAACTCATGATTTGCGATGCTGAAACAGTATTCTACAAACAACAGTAACAAGAAAAGATAAATAAAGAAGTTGTTACATGGGATGCAACAACTGTACCTCAAGCCAACACCATTCCAACTACTGTAACAACATTTTTCTATGGGAGATCAGAATATCCTATTCCAGCATAGAAGATTAGATCAGACTAAGAATAGGATTTGTATGTACACATGTAATTTTATGATCAATTGTATT
>SNQJ01S0075790.1:0-12881 GCA_010110895.2 Picea sitchensis
GATTTCACCATAAGGGGACCACTTTGGAGTTCATCCATATTTACTTCTTATCAACCATGAAAAAAAAATAATGATTCATATTTACATCAAACAATATTGGTTCCATTACCTAAACCTTTGTGCTACGGGGCTTTCTTCAAGGGTTGACATCAATGACAACCAACCTTAATCAACAACAAGCGATCTTTGTACCATAGTGAATAATTTTCCATGTAAACGTACCTGATGCACTGGAATCCTACTACAACCTTTGAATGAGAGTCCACACTTTTTTTTCATTCTTCCATTCATCCCTTGATTCTACTATCCAATCAGGTTGGATGATAGATATAGTACAGAGAAATGCATCAACATCTTCATCATTTCTTGAGAGTGCATCTACCACAACATTTTGCTTCCCTTTTTTGTAGATTATTTGAAAATCATAACCCAACATATTGGTCACCCATTTTTGTTGTTCTTCTGAAGATAGTGTTTGTTCCAAGAAGTATTTAAGACTGACATGATCTGTTTTGACCTTGAAGTGCCTACCTATTAGTTAAGGGTGCCATTGCTTCAATGCATGTAGTATTTCCATCATTTCCTTCTCATAATTGGTTTTGTGTAAGTCCTTTACCTTGAATGGCCTACTTTCAAAAGAAAGGGGCCTTCCTTCTTGCATTAGAACAACACCAATGCCATTTTCTGAGGCATTGCATTCCGCAATAAAGGTTTTTGTGCATTCTGGTATGGTCAAGACAAGAGCTTTTCACATCGCCTCTTTAAGTTTTTCAAAATCTTGAGTATCCTCTGGAGTCCATGAAAATGAATATTTATTAGTTAATACCGTTAAAGGTGCAGCTATTCTTCCATATTTATGACCAAACTTGCGGTAGTAACCTATCAAACCAAAAAATCATCTAAGATTCTTCAATGTTTTGGGAATCGACCAGATCCTCATGGCCTTAATATTGTTATGGTCTGCCTTGACACCTTCATGAGATACAATATGACCCAAATACTCTACCTCCTTCACCCCAAAGAAACATTTGGATGGTTTGGCATATAGTTGTTTCTCCTTTAGTAGTCATAGCACCCTGTCAACATGTTGAACATGATCCTCCCAAGACTTTCTATAGATTAGTATATCATCAAAAAAAACTAACACAAATTTTTGAAGGAAGGGATTGAAAATGGAATTCATCAACCCTTGGAATGTGGAAGATGCATTCGTAAGGCCAAAAGGCATGACCAAAAATTCATAATGGTCTTCATGAGTTATGAATGTTGTTTTTGGGATCTCTGATTCCTTCATTTTAATCCGATGATACCCTAAATGGAGATCCAACTTTGTGAAGTAGATTTCTCCATGTAGTTCATCTAACATTTCATCAATGAAGGGAATGGGAAACTTATATTTAATGGTGATCTCGTTGATATCTCTATAATATGAACACATACGCCATGAGCCATCTTTCTTGAGTACCATTACCACCCGTGCAAAGTATGAAATTTGTCTAGGTCTAATAATGCCAACCTCTAACATTTCTTCAACCATACGCTCAAACTCACTCTTCTGGGAATAAGGGTATATGTAAGGCCTAATGTTAGGATGAACACTCTTGGGAATTAGGTGAATATCATGATCATGATCGTGAATGAGTGGTAGACCTCTAGGAATATATTCAAATAATTTGTAATGCTTATCAATAATCCCTTGGAGATCTAGCGGAATAGATGGATTAGATGTTTGAACATCTAGTGAGCATAGTTGTACAATTACACCCTAATGCCCCTTTTTCAATAATTTTTTCATACCATTAGAGCTTATCACCTTACTGGGTTTCCCTGTGATACCCCTTAACTCAATTTCCTTTCCTTCCAATGAAAATTTCATGAAAAATTCTTGAAAATTAAAATACATCATTCCCAATTATTGTAACCATTGGACTCCTACTATGACATCAACACCACCCATGGGTATATAAATCATTGGACTATTCATTACATATTTTCCCATAGTAAGATTGATCTTATGGAATTTTCTTGAGAAATTGATAGTTACTCCATTTGCAATCATTACTTGAAAATATGGCATTGGATATATAAAGCAATTGAGAGCTTTTGCTAATTTATGGTGAATGAAATTATGAGTACTACCATAATCAATTAGGACTATTACCTTTTTATTTTTGATATATCCTTCAATATTGAGATTTTGAGGAGTGATAATTCCAGCCAATGCATTACATGATATGGTGGGAGTCAACTCTTCAGAAGAAATATCTTGTATGTTTTCATCTTGAGATGGTTTTTGTTCTTTTTCATCTTCCTCTTCACAGTCTCTGTAGAATAAGTTCTTCTCACCACACTTACGTCTCTTATTGTACTTGTTGTCACAATTAAATCATAAACCTTTTTATTTTATTTCCTCCAATTGTTGAGGTGTCAACCTTGTAGGTTGAGGTGGTTTAGAAGAAGGAAAATTATTATCTCAATAGATGTTAGGAATGGTCCTTCTAGTAGCCATTGCCATATTTTTACTTTCAAAATTTCTTGCCGCCCTGAATGCATTCTCCAATGATTTGGGTTCCCAAAGGCAAACCTCATGTTGACTGTTATCCTTTAAAGTTCCTAAGAATACATCAATCGGGTGCTCATCTAGAATATTCATTACCTTTATATTCAATCTTTGGAAGTTCTCAATGTGCTCCACAAATGAACCCTTTTTCTTGATATTTATCAAATGGATGAAGAATGTATTGTTCCTTGTATCCTCATAGTGTGTTATCATTTCTTCTATGAAAATTTTCCAAGTGGCAAGTGATTTGCGAGAACAAATCCATCGATACCACACAAACTGAGTGGGTTCTAAATATAAAGATGCAATTTGTACCTTTTGTGTATGTGGCACATCATGTAGATCAAAGAACTGCTCCATCTGGAGTATCCATGTGATTAGATCCTTGCCATCAAACTTCCTCATATCGATCTTAGGAATGTGGTTGGTCCTAAACCCAAAGTTAGAGTTTCTCCAGTCTTGATTCATCTTCCTTGTGTCCTCATTGTGAATTTCATGGGATACATTGTCACTTTCAGGTGGCCTCTCTATTAGCAACTTCTTCAATCCTTCCATGATCTCCCCTTTTAAACCATCCATATTAGTATCCATTATCGCTTCCATATTAGCTTCAGTTGAATCCATCATCCCTTGTAGTTCATATTTTGTTACTACCTTCTTTTGTAAAGCATGTATGTCCCTGTGCATTTCTTCACCTTCATCAAGAGTCTAATTAGGATTGTCTGAAAGATTATTTGGTGTAGAAGTTCCCTTTTTTGGTGGCATGTTGGCCAAGTATCACTACAAGGTAGGAATTCATAATTGGCTTAGGCAGAGGTCCTCACATACAAGGGAGTGTCTAGTGATATAGCTCTCTGATATACATGTGGGGTCCAACAATAGTCCTCAACCCAATATCTTAGGGCACTAACTAAGGAGGATTGACCATGCCCTTATATGTACTATATGACTACCCAAGTATTAGAGTGTGATCTCCCCGAGTGTTGTTCTCGGTGTATCATACCAAAAAGATGGCCAAAAGGTTTACTCGATAAGTCTCAAGATTCTAGGGGGTCTCCCGATATACGACATGTATGTGGGAGCTCAAATATGTAGTAGTGTTGTCTAATGCGCAACCATTCTAAAGGGGCCTTTCGATATACTCTAGGTATGTGGAAGAACTACATTGCCCTCGAGTTGTAGTGCTGACTAGTAATGACAACTCCTACGTTTAGAGACACTGGAACACGTTTGTACCTAAGAAAATCCCTAAGTTTCTCTCAAATTTATGTGATACTCCTTTTTTGTTTTTGTAAATTAGAGGTTGTATTGATTCCTATCAAAAAATAAAGTTGTCTATGATTCAATTATCTGCATGGCAGCGGTGCCCCGGTGGGAAACCACCGCTGCCAAGTGTCCAAGTTCAAAGGTGGCAATGGTGCACATATGGGAAACCATCATTGCCGAGTGTCATGTAAAAAAAGGTGAGCTATGATACAAGGCCATGCAGACCTGAAACACTTACAGAGCCAAGTGTCATGCAAAAGGAGGTAAGATATGATACATGGCCATGTAGGGCCAAAATTCTAATAGTGTAAAAAACTGAGCCAGTGGTGTTGAACCGAGAAATAGAAAGCATTAGAAGACATTAGAAACCTGGTCCTAGTCATAGCCTAGCATAAACCTGTGTCTCTTGTAATTTTCCTTTGTCACGGTCAGCCATGGCCTATCAAAGATCTTGGAGAAAATACATTAGGGTGTCCACTCTATGCCAGCGGTCATCTTCCATGTTCTATGTGTCGCGCATATCCAATTTGTTGTCCTCCAGGTCTTTTTTAATGTTACTCAAAGTATTCAGGAGCTCGGTTCAATCTTCGCACTTGCCACTGAAAGGATTGGGGTGGGTGGACAACGGGGAAGAGGAGGAGGATCTCAAAATGGAGGAGGGANGGGGGGGGAACATGAAAGGGGAGATGGAAAGGAAGGGTGACAAGGGGGAGAGGGGGGAGGTGGTGCGTATCCTAGCGAATTGCCAAGAAGATCGAACCACTCAACCCTACAGTCATAGGGGTTCGAGAGGGGGGAAAGGTCAGGGGCGGGGTCATAGGGTGGCTAGGCAAGAGAAGGCATAGCTACAAGATCCAAAGGAGTGGGAAAGACCGCTTCAGGGGGGTGGTCAACCAAGGGGGCCAACGGACGGGGTAAGACCACTTCAGGGGGTGATGGGAAATTTCTTGAGGGGGGTTCGTGGCTTCACATGGAGGGTTAGAGGTGGGAGGTTTCCTTCCCTGAGCCTCGTACTAGGATGCTCCTCACTTTGGTTTTCCCCGAGGTCAAGGCCTGATGAAAGGTCGTGGCCTTCAAGGGAGGAGACTTCTGAAGAACGACGAGCTTGGAGGGGAGAATACCCACAACAAAATTGCAAATAAGGAGAAGTCACACCAGAGCTTGGTCCGAGAATGAACAAGGGAGTGAACCCGGGAGGTTAGGCTCTATAAATTATGAGCGAGTGTGTGAGGACAAAGAACCCACATCTCGAATTTAGGAGCAGGATGAACAGGCTGGAGCTGAGGTGACCGAAAAGGCTCTGTATATGGCACCATGAGGATGCACAAGCCGCAGAGCTTTCTGTTCGTGTGAGCTGTGGGGTGAAAATGAGAAATGGAGGGTGGTGTCGAGCCATTTAAATTTCGAAAGTGACTGGAGAGGGGAGATGACGATGGAAGGACGCCAAGTGGCAAGTGCTCTGGCCATGTGGCCTCATCCCAAATAACACCGATCATATCATGGAGGAACCCCATTTGGGGGTTGGTATTTGGTGTGAGCTATGTTTCTGCAAGCGATGACTATGGGCTGTGAGGGGTTGGTGGAAGGGGAGTAAGAGAAGATGCCTTCCTCCAACTTGACACCCAGATTTGCTAACCAGTCAGCAACTTGATTGGCCATTCTTCTTACATGGGACAGGAGGATTACCCAGTGAGACTGGAAAGTTGATTTTATTCTGCAAATCCCATTCATGAGTCTCCATCTTGGAGAGATTTTCTTCGGGTCTATGCCATTGAGCATATGCGAGAGGAGATTTCTAACAATTTGTGAGTTGCCTTCCGCAATGAGGGGAAAAATATATTTCTATTAGGCTACTTGTAAACCGCATAGGAGGCTCCATATTTCCATAGCGTTGTTGCTATTGTGCCCCATATTACCTGCCAGAATATAGAGGATTTCCCTTTACTTTTCTGGATGACTGCACCATAGCCTGCTGGTCCTAGATTCCCTTTGGAGGCTCCATCAAAGTTGAGTTTATAACAGTCTGTGGGCGGACCTTCCCAATGAGTGTGGTTGGTCTTCAATCTTGTAGTTGCAAAAGGCCTTTCAGGGGTAGGAACGATATTGAGTCACCAGGCGCTGAGAATGTTAGTTTCATTTTGTGGGGTTTTGAGGTCTTTCTATGTCCAGGGATGTAGCAAGATTGTTTCATTGATATTAGTGTGAATTATGGTCCACATGTCTTTCCAGTTCTCGGTGACCGAATTAAAAATTCGTTTGTTCCTCTCTTTCCAGATTTTCCAAAGAATGAAGCCTAAGAGCAATTGCTAGATTCTATTGAGGATGGGTGAGTGAAAGGTCGAGCTTCTCCAATCTTCAATAGTTTCCCTTAGACCTATGCAGTTCTTATCTGTTTTTCTCATAATGTTGGCACTATGATCCCAGATGCATGACCTATAGGGGCATATATTGAGGAGATGATTTTGAGTTTCTTCCTCTTGGCCACATAGCTGACACCAAAATGGGCCAATGAAACCCCTTTTTCTTAAATTATCCCAGGTAAGGATGTTGTTGTGCACCACTAACCAAAGGAAGGTACTGATTTTCGGCCAGAATTTCATGTCCCAAATTTCCCCCCAAAACTCCTCTCGAGGTAAGGTTTTGTGACCCACTTTTATGTAGTAAGCTTATGAGATGTTGAAGGATCCTGTGGTGGAGTGTCCCCATCTAAGTATGTCTTCCCCTTGTTGACTTAAAATTTTCCTTGAGACAAGATGCTCCTGCAAGGGATGGAGGTTGAAATCTGGGGGAATGTTTAGGTTCTTGTGGGAGTTTTTCCAGGTACGCCAGATTTCCCCTGGGTCGAAAGGCCTCCAGAATTCGATCACTTTGTGGAGTCCAATGACAGTTGTGAGAGGGATGAGGTTGTTGAGAGTCGGATATATGTTCAGGGTTGGTATTTGTTGCCATGAATCACTCCAAAAGTATGTCGAGGATCCACTTTGCAGTTCCCAGAACGAATGGTCTGTGATAAGTCCACGATTGTTCCTAGCCGCATTCCAAATAAGCGACCTTGGGATTTGACCATTCCATCTGATGAGCTCTCTTTTGGGGATTGTGGGGGTATATTTCTTCCCCCATAGTCATGCCCAAATATCTTTTGGTATCTTTAACCATCTCCACTAGATTTTAGCACTTAAGACCCTGTTTATAATGGCTGGGTCCCAGAGACCGAGGCCTCCTGCTTTTTTTGGATTGCAAACTTTTTTTCATCTTACCAGGGACATTTTGCACCCTTCTTTATTTCCTTTCCACAGAAAGATTCTTTGAATAATTATTAAGGTGTTAAGCATAAAATTCGGGGCCGCCAAGGCTAAGAAGATGTAGACTGGGAGATCTTGGAGGATTGATTTAAGGAGGATGAGGCACCCAGGCAGATTAAGGGAGAAAAGGGTCCAAAGGGAGAGTCTCTTCCTGAAGCTGGACAGTAGGGAGTCCTAGGAAGATTTTCTGAGAGGTTTATCAATGAGGGGGATGCCCAGGTAGATGGAGGGGAGGACACTGCTGTTGAAGCCTAGGATGAGAGTAAGGTGGTTTTGGATTTCCATACGTGTGTTGAAGAAGAAGACTTGGGATTTGAATAAATTCACCTCCATGCCCAAATCTTCAAAGAAGAGGTCAATGATAGATCTGAAGTGCATGGATTCTCTTGATGTGGACAGTCCAATAAGAATTATATCATCTACAAATTGGTTGTGCGAGATGGGGGGAGAAATGACATGGGGGGTGACGCCAGAGAGAGAGTGGTCCCTGATGGCTTCTTTGAGAGTTCGGTTGAGCCCTTCGGCCATTAGGATGAAGAGGAAGGGCGAGAGTGGGTCCCTTTGTCTTATTCCTCTTGAGGGAGAGAAAGGTTTGGAGGGGACACCATTGATGAGTATGGAAAACAGTGTTTAAGAGGTGAGAATAACTATCCAGGAGACCTAAGTGGGATCAAATCCAAAGGACAGGAGAGATGATCTTAGGTAGCTCCAGCTCAATTTATCAAAAGATTTAGAGAGATCTAGTTTTAGGAGCATACCTTGAGTTTTGGTAGAGTGAAGGGAGTGGATAACTTCATGTCCCAGGATCACGCTGTCCAGGATTTGTTTGCCTTCCACATAGCTGTATTGTTTTGGGCAGATTAAGAATGGTAGAATGGGCTTAAGGTGAGTAGCAATGATCTTTGTTAGGAGTTTGTATATGACATTGCAGAGGGCTATAGGCCTGAAGTGCAAGGGAGAAGTGGTGTTGTTTTCTTTAGGTATGAGGGTGAGAAAGGTTGCATTGAGGGCCTGAGGACCTTTCTGGATTTTCTGGAGTCCTCGATGATTTCCCATACGTCCTCATGGATGATGCCCCAACAGTAGTCAAAAAAGTCTGAAGTGAAGTCATCTGGCCCAAGAGATTTTCCCAGCGGGGCAGCCTTAAGAGATTGATCGACCTCCTCCTGAGTGATTGGTCTCATAAGGGCTTCATTTTTATCTTTGGTGACTTCCTTGGGAATGTTTTTTAGGATGGACTCGATGGTCCGCGAGCAATCTGTTTGGGGTTCTGTATGAAGATTTTGGTAGTAAGAAAGCAATTCCTTTTCCATATCAGCATGTTTTTGAATTTATGTACCTTGCGCCAAGACTAGGTGGGTGATGCAATTAGTTTGGCATCGTTGGACCATGGATCTGTGGAAGAATTTTGTGTTTTTTTCCCCCTCTTTCAGCCATTGGATGCGAGATCTTTTTCTCCAAAGTACTTCTTCCAGCGCTCTTCTTTCTGCAATCTGGTTGTTTAGGAGTGTTTCCTGTGTTTTTGGGACTTTCGTTAGGCCCTATGTTCAGATCTGTTGTTGATGTGTCTACATTTGTTGTTTTAGATTCTCTTGTTCTTGGAAAATATCGCCAAAGGTGTACTTATTCCAGGATTTTAGGTGTTTTTTGAAGTTTTTTAGCCTTTGTTGAAACCGATACATCAGGGTTCCTGTTTGGATAGCCGCCTCCTCCCACCATGTCTTTATGTTCGTTTGGAAATCTGGGTGTGTCAACTAGAATTTTTCAAAGAGGAAAGGTTTTCTGCTAGGGGTGCTAGTGATGTTTAGAGTTAGTAGTATTGGCTAGTGATCTGATCCCGAGGTGTTTATGACTGTAGCATTCCAGGCTAAATTGTCCATCATAATGGATTCTAAAATTAGGAAGCGATCTAGTCTATTGGAAACGTGTTGGGCCCTCGAGCGTTTGTTGGACCAAGTGAACAACCCAGTGTCTATTTTGACGTCAATGAGGTTTAGTAGACCTATGGTGCGACTGAAGAGCATGTTGTCATTGCCCAGGGAGCGATGGCCCCCATGTTTTTCCTCCAGCCCTGTGATCATATTGAATTCTCCCTCAAGGATCCACATTTGGGGGCCTAAGTGTTCTGAAATCCATTCCGGGTGTTATAGGAAGGCTTCTTTGTCCCCTGGTCTGGGGGGTCCATAAACATTTATGATGTAGCATTGTTTGTTTGAACCAATGAGGCCAAAGGAGGCAGTGATGGTCCATTTGGAGGTAAAAAAGTTTTCAAGTAGAGATGTGGTTGGATTCTAGAGCATTGCAAGACCTCCAGCTGCCCCTCTGGCATCTACTTCCACATGTTGGGCCTGTGTCCAGCATCTTTGAAGAGTGGTATGCACTTCTACTCCTACACATTTTGTTTCCTATAGGAGGAGTATGTTTGTTTGTTCCTTCTTGATTCTTTCTTTGAGAAAAACTTGTTTTCTCTTTGCATTAAGGCCCCTTATGTTCCAAGATAGTATATTCATGAGGATGATGGGGGTTGGAGGGGAGGGAAGTTGTCTGAGATCAAATGAATTTGACATGAGTTGACCAGGAAGATACTGACGTCTTGAATGAGTTGGTGTTTTGGTTTCCTACCTCTCTTTTTCTCTTCTTTTGTAGGCTTGCGTTGTTCCTTTGAGGTTTCTTTTTGTATTCCCAGGTTTGTGTTGGCTCGGGCTGAACCTCCTGCCGAAGAATTGAGAAAGACTTTGTGCACCTTGCATAGTTGGTCGGGTGGTATGGTGTATAGTTGTTGCTTGCGATAAGCTTTCTCTAGATGTAGTATATCAATTCCTGCCAACTCTTGATCCTCCAAGTCCATGTCTAGATCACCCATTTCCAGGTCGAGAGTGGTTAGAAGAGTGGGCATCATGACTAGTGGTTGAGAGGATGATTGGGCAGGGGGATCAAGAATTGAAGAGGTTTGAATGGTCGCAGGGGTTGTCAAAGGGTTGGTAGAAGTAGAGGGGGTATCCAACGAGGTTTGAAGGGTGCCAAAGGAGTTCTTGGTAGGAGGTTTGGGGTGGGCCTGGGGAGGTGCCCTCTTGGCTTGGTGCTTTCGGTGACTGGTGACTTGGGTGAAGTCATCCTTGGAATTTTCAGAGTCTTCCTGAGATGGCTTAGGGGGGTTATTTAGAGGGAATTCATAGAAAATATGTCCATGCTCATGACACTTGTGACAACGAAAGGGGATGTCCTCATAATCTAGGGTTTGGGACCATTTGTCATCTTGGTAATCCAGTATAATGGCTCTGATAAGGGGTTTCAAAATATTTAAATAGACACAAATGCAATCATAAGCAGTGTACCTTCATTGCTTGGTTGCCTCTGAGGCTTTGACGTAGCTACCGATGGTGTTTCCAATTCCTGCAAGGATCTCCTTCAGTCAAAATTCTTGTGGGAGTGAATATAACTGCAGCCAAACCGGGGCATGGGTGAAGTCTTCTTTTTCGATATGAATCTCTCTATCCAGAATTGAAGAAAAAGGCCTGTCGAGTTATAGAAGTATGACCCCCCTTCGAAGATTTGATTTCTGTCCTCCAGGTTATGCAATATGATCATGAAGAAGCCTTTTGATCCTATTTCGAGGTCATAGTGCCCCTTGGGTTTCCACCAATGTTGAATATATTTGAACAATTCTTTTTCAAAAGGCCATAGACCCAGTAATTTGCCTATCATGGAAAAATCTCTCATGTATTATTTCTAATCCTTGATTCTTGGAGAGATGATGGTATATTTTGGAGCTATCAGGGTTTGCGAGATCCATTTGTTGGGTTCCCAAGTGCGTTTAGTTCTTGGTTGACTGGTTTTCAGGTCTATGTCCATCATTTTTTTCTTCGGCATTTCATCCTCCCAGATTAATTGTTTCATTCCCTCTGGGAGTTCGAAGGTCGAGCATTTGAAGTGACTAGAACCGTGCTCCTTTCCTGTAACTGAACTGTAGAAGGGGGTTGGGGGCGCCCCTCCCTCAGCCTCCATGACCACGGAAAATGAAGAGATGGCGGTAGGTTTCAGAGGTGAACCCTAGACACAGCTCCTCAAAAAATATTGTAATATATCAATTTATGTGATACTCCTTTTATCCCACTTTATTCTACTTTTTGAATCACCCCAATTGGATATTCTAGTCAAAATATATGCAAATTTCTAACAACAAAAAAATGCACCTTTTAAACCCTGATTTGGAGGTTGTTCTACTAGCTAACCTTTCTTATGTTGTATCTTTAAAATTTTGACCCTTTTGGGTCTGAATTTTTTTTATCTAGTTCTTTGATATTTCCTCTCTGAAAATGCCATGGGTCTGATCAAAATTGGATGTGCCAAGTGGAAGTTATGGTAACTTCCCCACACCTTGCTGATTTTTTGCCTTTCCATGAGAGCGTACTTGTAAAGCATGCCAAGTGCACAATATGTGATATCTTATTCTGAAACTTGCACCATAAATACAAAAAAATGTTCATTTTCCAATGCAAATGGTCTCACTTAATTTGGATACTCACTAATTAAGACATCATTGTTTTACCCGAAACACTTATTTGAGGCTAGTTAATAAGACTAGTCAACTACCCTATCTTACATAGGGTGTATCTCCAAAATTAGGATGACCTACAAGATGACGTTTTTACCAAATATGCCTTGATAAATCCTCTTAATATCCTCAAAGTTTCACAGTCTGAATCATCACATCAACAAATTTATAGCGAGAATTCTGAGGTGATGAAATTCAGGATGATTTAGGAACCCCATCTTGAACAAGATATATATATGAAATTATAAATCCCTAAAAGTTACTATTTTAACCAAAAGTACCTTGATCCTTCTAATAAATATCCCCCAAAGTGTTCCTTCATAAACTTCCCAAAACATAAGTTGTAGCGAAAATGCCATGGTGTCTCAGATGCAGCATTGAAACCCCAAGACCTTGAGCTCTGATACCAAATGTTAGGAAACAAATATCAAAATGGCATAAAAACATTAGAATAAGTAATCCACGCCTTGAAAAAGAGACAATTTCAGATAATAAGCCTCTCCGATGGGGAAACCTCCTTATACAACACATAAATGCACAAATACAAGATGATTCCAAATGAAAAGGTCTCATTGGTATATATAGGAGACTAGGATGTACAATCACAACTAATGGACCCAAGACAAAATAAATAAAATAACAATACTAATGTAATGTGCAATAATTAAGGGGTAATGTGCCACTATTTAGGGCTTAACACCATTAGTGTACAAGGAGCATTTACATTGAAGTTGGTTCACCATTGAAGCTTCATCCTTTCCTATAAAATAATGCCATGGGATTGCATTATACAAGAAGAAAGAATCACAATATTAAGTTTAAGGAATGAAATTGGAGACCATACATATCTCTCTTTCATCTCTACCATCCATTTCCCTCATGCTTTCTTGTGTTATCTCACCAAAGAGCCAGATTTCTTGATCCATCAAAGTTATAGAGAGCATTAAGGAGGAGAAAGAGCCATCCCAAGGAAATTTTTTGATCCCACTATTAGGTATCTAGAGAGGTAGTGGGGGGGTCCAGAGGGCCCATAATGATAATAGTGGAGGCCATTCAATGTAAGGTGGACTATGTCCACTATATTATTAAATAAGGCCCACTATGATAGTTAGATATAATAAATGGGTAGTTAGATATAATAAATGTAAGAGGACTTCTTAGAAGGTTCTACTTCTAGAAGATTCCTCCTCTAGAATGT
>SNQJ01S0075790.1:16481-49825 GCA_010110895.2 Picea sitchensis
ATTATTGAATAAGGACCATTATGATAGTTAGATATAATAAATGGGTAGTTAGATATAATAAATGTAAGATGACTTCTTAGAAGGTTCTACTTCTAGAAGATTCCTCCTCTATAATGTTCTTAGGTGATGGTAGAACTATATAAAGGGGTTCATGCAATGTAATGTGATATGAAGAGAAGTATTGTATTTGGAGTTGAAGCTCATTAGGAGGTTTCCCCGTCGAAGAGGCAAGTGAACATGAGAGGATCCCCTCCATAATAGGATCCATTTTATGGTGTTTCCCTACCTCAAGGGTTTTCTTATAATAAAAGTGTGGTTCTTCTATATTGTTCTCTGAATATTAGAGGTAATACCACATGTTTTTTCCTTTCCATTGGACAATAATATGAGTATTGATGTTTTCCTCCATTACTTTGCATTTTCAATAGTGATTTTTTGTTAAATTTAGAGATTTTATTAAGTTCTTTTCTATTTACTAGACAATAATACCATAAGCAGGATCACTAAGAGAAACACAATTACAAGGTACAACATTTTATCCTAGGAAACCCTCATGGAGGAGAAAACCCAACAAAAACTTTCTTAATATAGATTGCCAATACAATGCCAAGATAAAATACCAAACACTAGAGAATATCCAAGACTGAGCAATGTGCCTCTCCCTTCTCCTTCTTCTAACTGCAACTTCCTTCAAACTTGCACATTAGATGAGTGAGTTGAGTGAGTTAGCTAATGAGGTGCGGTCCTCTTTTATTTATACTAGTTGAGGAGTGCTAGGTTTGTGTCTCTTCATTAGGCAGGACCGACTTCTTCAACTAGTGGTTAAAATCACTTTAATTATCCCTAGGGGTTGACTTCTCTATTAGCATCATATAAACATGGTTTGAACAATACACAAAAGGGGATTTGGTCATACCTAAGTCCTGACATGATCAATCCATAAAAGGGGATTTATCTATAAGATAATAACTCAATTATAATTAGAATATTCTTCGCAGTTACAATATTTCAACACTACCCCTTAACAAGAAGGGTATTCAACAATACAACATCATTAGGAGAGAGAGAGGGGGAAGAAAAATCATCAGTGTCTTGGAACATTGACTAGTGCATCTATAAATCATCGGAAGTTTTTCTCATCATCAATATCATCATCGTTCATAGCATGGAGATGGAATAGCATCATCATCATCGTTCACAGCATGGAGCTGAAATAATATTATCATCCTCGTTCACAACATGGAGCTGGAATCTGAAACATCAAGATCGATTATTATAAAACTATAACAACAACATCAACAACACTAGGATGATACAGTATCATCAACAACATGAGGCCGATACAACAACATCATCAACAACATGAGGTTGGAGAAACAACATCATCATCATATAGCAACAAAATGAGGCAGGTGCAACAACAACATTTTGTCGTACTCTGATAGATCCTAGGGCTATGCCCATAAATCATAAGATTCCCTAGAATATAAAATCCTAATGGAGCTACCACATAGTACTCTGACAGAACGTCCTTACCGGACCTTCAGGATTTTCCCAGGAATCACAAGATTCCCTACAATATAAAATCCTAACCGAGCTACCACACGTGGAATATACATGCACAGGTACTCTGATAGACCGTCCCTACAAGACCTTCGGGATCTATCCAGGGATGATCAGTCCCCTAGGATATAAAATCCTAACTGAGCTACCCATTGTTGGTCAGGATACCATAGTATCATCAGCATCACTCCCCCTTTCGAGGGAGGTCCTTTCGGACTATGCCAAGATTGTCTCAAAAGTATTCAAACTTTACACGAGATAGAGTCTTTTTCAACACATATGCAACCTGCTCATATGTGCCAACATATTGGAGCTTTACAGCTTCCCACTACACCATATCATGAATGTAGTGATACTGGATTTCTATGTGCTTCGACTTATCATGGAACATTGGGTTCTCCATCATCTTTATGCAACTTTGGCTATCACATAGAATCATGGCGGCTTCCATCTTCAGATCGAATAGACATGTCAACAACTTCCAAATCCATATGGATTCACAATCAGCCGAACATGCAACAATGTATTCCACTTTTGTTGCTGAGAGAAATATTGGATTTCTTCCTACTCTACCATGAAGTCATGGTTGACCCTAGATTGAAACAACATCTTGAAGTTCTCTTTCTATCAAAGACACTCCAACCCAATCTGAATCAGTATAACCAATCATTTTGAAGCCATGATCTCCATTATAACAAAGACCAAAGCCCAATGTACCCTTAAGGTATCTCATCACATGTTTTGAATCAAAAAGGTGAACATGTATGGGATCTACCAGATACTGACTCAAGGTGTTCATGGAAAAACATATATCTAGCCTAGTATTCATCAGATACATCAAAGATCCAATTATCTGTCTGTACACCGTAGCATCAACCAATTCTGGCGAAGTATCAACTAGGAGATTCAACTTTGTTCCCATGGGTGTGTTCATGGCTTTACGTTCCAACATATCAAACCTCTTCAGTATTTCAAATGCATACTTCCCTTGGTTAAGGAAGATATTCTCTAGGATCTTCCAAACTTCAATGCCTAAGAAATAATGCATCAGTCAGAGGTCTTTCATCTCAAATTCTGCAACGAGCTTCTTCTTACAATTAGTGATGAGATTTTATTCTCCAATTAAGAATAATTCATCCACATACAAAAGTAATATAATTGGCTCATCATTCATAACCTTGAAGTAAAGGTTAGAGTCAAATTTACTCTTGGTAAAGCCCAAGCTCGTCAGAAAACTGTCAATTCTTTCATACCAAGCTCTAGGAGCTTGCTTCAACCCGTACATAGCCTTCCTCAACCTACAAACATGAGTATTTCTATCTTCAAATTCAAAACCTTGAGGTTGTTCTATATATACTTCTTCTTCAATAACACCATTTAAGAAGGTTGTTTTCACATCCATCTGGTGTAACTTCCACTTCATCTTGGCTACAAGAGCTATGATGGTTATGATAGAAGTGTATTTGGCTACAAAAGAAAATGTCTCTTCATAATCAATGCCTTCCTTTTGAGAAAATCCATGAGCTACAAACCTTTCTTTATGTTTTTTGATACTTTCGTCTGCAACATGTTTTATCTTGTATAACCATTTGGAAGATACCACATCTTTGTTCTTCAGTATGGGAACTATTTCCCATACATCATTCTTTATAATTGAATGGTATTATTCTATCATGACATCCACCCATTATTTCTTTTGAACAACTTCTTTAAAGAAAGTAGGTTCCTTCTCTATGAGGTCACACATCAAGGCCATATAACTGGAGAATGTATTAGGTTTCTTGATTAGTCTCATGGTTTCTTCTAGGGAACCATACTTCTATCCATATTGAATAAGTTCCCTTGCCCAACTAGATTTCTCTTGTGAGAGATCATCATTTGGGGAGGTTCTTGAGAATATTTCATATCATGAACTTCTAGAATCTCATCATCAGGGGTAACTGTAACTTCCCCCACTGGTTCTGCAAATCTAGGAGCTACAGTTTTTTCTTCATATACTTCTTCAAGTTGGCATCTCCTTGATTTCTTGAGTGTTTCATCTTCATCAAAGGTTACATCTCTACTGCTCTCAATATGATGGTAACCTAGTATGTAAATTATGAAGGCCTTAGAGACCTCACATTATCCAACAAATATTCCCTTTTTTCCTGAAGGGTCCATCTTAGTTCTCATTTCCTTCAGAATGTGTTCAAACACTGGACAGCCAAATATCTTGAGATGGCTTACTTCTGGCTTCTTTTTGGAGAACATTTCTTCAGGGGTTTTGAATCTAAGTGCATTATGGGATAATTTGTTTTGGAAATATATTGTTGGTCTTGTTTCTTTGGCCCATAAGTGCATTCAAAGATCTTGATCGTGGATCATAGTCTTCACTGCTTGCATTATATTTCTATTATTTATTTCTTCTACACCATTTTGTTGAGGATTATAGGGAGTGGTGAGCTCCCTCTTAATCCCGGCATCTATGAAAAATATTACAAATTCTTTTGAGGTGTATTCTCCTCCATTATCTAACTTGAGGTGTATTCTTTTGAGGTGATTTTTCTATTGGAGAGATTCTCTATCAAGGCTTTGAATTCCTTGAATTTTCCAAATACTTCATCTTTTGATTTCAAGAAATAAACCTGAGTTTTGAGAGAATAATCATCAATAAATGACACATAGTATACATACACACTAAGAGAGGTATATGGCATTGGGCCACATACATCTGAGTGGATGATCTCCAAGATTCCTTCTGCTTTACTTTCGCTCTTCAAGAAAGGATTCTTTATGTTCTTTCCTTGTGCACATCCCTTGCACACACCTTCATGATCAACCTTGAATTCTGGTAGACCTGTAACTACCATGCTTACATATGGTAAGGCTTTGCATTTGATGTGAGCTAGTATTCTATGCCAAATTTCACATGGACTCTCAGTGGCGTGATTCAAGGATGCATCTGAGTGACCTTTTAACTTATACAAGAACCTTCTTCTGTTCCAATAACAATTGCATCTTCTATGGTTTTTCCTTTAGGCCACATAAGAACTTCACCATCTATGAATGCAACCCTGAAACCTTTCTTATCTAAATATGAGATAGAAAGTAATTTCTTTTTCAAACCTGGTACATAAAGTTCATCCTTCATTTTCATCAAGGTCCTTGAATCAAGTTTGTAGGTGGATTCTCCCACTCCTTTGATAGGGTACCGGTAATCATCTCTGAGTGTAAATTTCTAGGAAAAGTTATTTTCTGTAAAACTAGAGAGAATGTCTCTCTGACCTCTCATGTTCTTATAAGAACCATTACCTATGAACCAAGTATCCTCTCTAGGTGTCACAGATCTTGAGAGAGTAGAAAATAAAACATAGTCTTCAATATTTTCTTTAATCATCTTTGTGGGTGGCTCATCATCTTCAACTACATCGACATGGTTTATTTTGTTATTTCTCTTCTTGTATACTTCCCTTCTGGCAGGAAAATTCTTAGCAATGTGTCATATCTTATCACAATGATAGCATTGATAAGAGGAGAAATATTTTTCTCTTCGACCCTTTGATATTTATGGAATCTTCTTCGAGGATGAGATTCTTTATGGAAGTGGGTGAATCTCTTTGGGGAGTGAGATTCCTTATGAAGGTGGGTCTCCTTTTGGATTCAGTGAGAAATTTTATTTCCTCCCTTAGAATGAGCAGCTAGGGATTGATATTCATCCCTTAATAATATTGCTTCTCGGTTGGCTACTCTTTCTTCTTCTTGAACACATTCTTCCAAAAGAATGTAAAATTGGAGTTTCTCCTTTCTTGCACAGATAGTTTGGATGAAGGCATCCCAAGGTATTGTGAGACCATCAAGAGATGTCATTATGGGATCATATTCATCTATGTTGTCTCCAATTTCTTCTAGTTGTTCCTTGAATTGAGAAACCCTAGAGAAATAGTCATGAACGGTTTCTCCTTTCTGCATCTTTGTATTCTTGATGAACGGTTTCTCCTTTCTCGTGATCTCTTTTGTATTCTTGAGAGTTGGGTTCTTAGATTCATATTTCAATTGATATTCCTTCCTTCATACATTCCCTAAGGAATCAAACTTTATTTTGAGTCTTCTTTAGAAGGCACTTGAGGGATCAAGTGGTTCTTTAATAGAGTATGCAATGATTCTTTTAGACATAACCATATCCTTCTAAAGACTTTCAATAAGCTTCTTCTGCCCGAGCATTTCCACTTATGACTTGCAAGTTCATTCTCTCTGAACAATGAGTGCAATCCCATACTTCCAAGAACAGTAAAAGATTTTCACACCTTAATTTGTCAACAAGTTTGGTGCTTGTAGAAATCTTCACCTGGAGCTCCTAAAACCCGAAAACTCTGAGTGATTAGAAATTAAATATGAACTTACAAGGAGATGCGCTTGGCTAAGGCAAGTAGGCTGGTGTAGTTTGTTTTCAAAAAATCCAAATTACCTCTTGAAACCGAAAGCCCGACAACCGACTAGGCTTCAAGATCAAGGTAAATTTCGGTTTTATGGTTTTCCGTACCCGCCCAAAACTAGGGTTTCATGATTTCAAGAATCGGGCCACACCAAAAGGTGTGCTTAAGTTGCCAAAGAGTTCACAAGAAGGTTGGGTATGTAAGCATATCTCTTTTCACCGAAAAAATTGCCCCTGGAAACGTAATGTATTTGGGTGGTTTTTTTCGGCATATGGTTTTTTTTGTCGATGGTTTTGTATTTCCAGCTAAGGAATTAGGGTTTGACTAATCCAAAATATTGGTTTAGGGTTTTGGATGTCATATTCTATGTATATATTGTATTGTAAACAATGTAACACAAATGAATGAATATTAAATATGTTGGTTCTTTCCATTGGGCTCTGTGGGAAAATCTCCGTGGTAATGTTTGTATTAGCTTGTATTTTCTCTGCTCTTTCAATATCATTTACATAATAGATATTGTACAAGGTTAAGATTTACATTTGGTATCAAAGCTTTATTGGCTTCAGACTTTGTGGTCAAGGTTCGGTCTGACCTGATAAGTCTTTGTTACAAGGGGAGATCCTCAAGCAGATTGTTTTCGCCACAAAGAAAAGAAGTGACAAGCACCAAGATGGAGATCGGTGTTTAATGGGAAAATATTTGAGTTTTGAAGCTCAAGATGGAAGATCTTTGGTGGAAAGAGATCAAGGATCGTTGATCCAGCATTGCAGCACCCCACAGAACTTCAGATGACTCAAAAGACATCGAAGGCAGTAGAACACAATCATCAACAAAATCTCCGGATTCATTACACAAATGCTCTGCAGGGAAGCAACAAAAGATTTTATGGGAAAAGTTGTAGTTGTATCACTAAGTCCCCGTAAATAAATTATTCCCGAGAAAGAAGTTGTATAACTCGAATGAGAGATGGATCAGTGGCAGCATTTGAACGCCTTCACACCGTGGTAAGTCGGCTAGTATCCGCTGGGATTAAAATCGCATGGTAAGATAAATTTTTCAGTTTGTTGTGTTCTTTACCGCACTCGTGGGATAGTGTGCGGGTTGTGGCTATAGGTAATACAACTTTGAAGCTCTGAAGAAAATGGTCTCATCCTGTTGCCTGAGAGGAGATGAGACTTTGAGGGAATATAGAAGACATAGCATAGACGATTATTTGCAAGAGGAAGTTCCTGTGAGTGAAATAGATCACTTTCAAGTGGGAGATCTAAGTCTAAGGGTATATCTAAATCTCCTAAAGTTTGTAAGGGTGTGTTGGAGGTGTGGAAAAGAAGGGCACCATAAGAAGCAAGAAAGTAGATCCAAAGTTGAGAAAAGAAGGGATCTCAAGAATCTCTTTCTTCTACGTAATAAGAAAAGACCTCCAAGGAAGAAGGAGGGATGTAATTTTGGCCTCTTCAAGAACACATGGATATCATGAAGCATGGTTGGTCAGATCCATTGCATCCTTTCATATGACTCTACACAAGGAGTGGTTCTAATACGGAAAAGTATGATGGAGGTAATGTTTTCTTTAGTAATGATTCGACAAACCGTAATCATAGGAAGAGGAAGTACTGCTGAGGCTCATAGGATGGAGAAGGACAGAACACTACCTAGTGTTGTGCACATCCCATGTATGGCCATAAATTTGATTTTTGTGTTAAATGGAAGATTTAGGGTAAAAACAATCTTTGAAAAGGGAACTGGCAGGATGGTTCGAGAAGCAATAGTGTTGCTGAAGGGATTTTAGACCGAAAATCTGTGCAAGAGGTAGGGAATAAATATTAGTGATGGGTGTAATATATCCATTGCCTCGATATTGAAGTTGAAGAAAGAACTCCTACAGCCTTGGAGAAAAAGGTTATGTTGTGGTGATCAAAGACTTGGGCATATCAGAGAAGGGTCTTCGACTAATTACTACACCATAAAGGGTTGAAGGTATGTTCAACTGAACACTGATTTTATTTATGTGAATATTTTCATATGGGAAGAAGAATTACTCGCAATGAGGGCGGCGACTTTACAAATCCAGCTCACAAAGATGTTTTTTGGACCTGTTTCGGCCCCATCATTGGGAAAATTTGTGTACCATGTATCATTTATAGATGAATTATTAGAAAATGGATATATTTATTCAAGAAGAAATCTAAAGTCTTTCACATATTTAAAAAGTTCAAGGCTCTTATTGAGAACCAAACATAGAAAAGAATTAAGGTTGAGGACGTATAATGCGGTGGGAGAGTTCTTCCTGAATGAATTTGAAGAATTCTGTAAGAAGTGGTATAGCAAGGCGTAAGATTCACCAATATACACCTTAGAAAAATGGAGCTGTAGAAAGGATGTACCTATGATCACTGACATGGAAAAGAAAGGTGCATGCCTGCAGTCAAGTTAGAAAAGAATTCGCGCAGGGTCTGGCACCGCGATGTTATCCGGTCAACGATCACCCTCATCAATGTTGGGCGACAAGACTCCACAAGAGGTATGGGCAAACCTTATCTCACACATATTAAGGTATTTGCCATGATGAAGTTCATGTTCCAAAGGAAAACAGTATTAAGACAGATAATAAGGATGAAAAGTGTATATTTAATTGGTATAAAGATGGTTTGAAAGGTTATATGATTTGGAACCTAGAAAATAAGGAGGTTGTGTATAGTTGAGATGTTTCATTTAGAGAAATGAAGGATGTTATTAAACAAGAAGTCCTACCAAGTAAGGAAGAACTAGGGAGAAGATAGAGTTTGATTTGAAGAATGATGAACCAGACTCTACAAAAAAGAACACATGAATCGAAAGAAGATCCTCATAATTCTAGTATTGGGGAGATCAGTGAGGGAAATAAGGTTACCATAAAGGTATAGTCCATCCGATTTTCGCTCAAATTTTTCTTTGTTTATTATTGATGATGATCCTAGAACTATCAGTGGGGCAGTGGATTCAGAGGATGGAAATATCTCGAAAGGGCCATGGAAGAAGAAATGGCATCTTGGATAAGAATGAGGATTGGAATCTAGTGGAGTTACTTATTAGAAGAAATCCCATTGGAAAAAAATGGGTATTTAGTGCTACAGTTGAATGCGTAAGGAAAGTGGAGAAATACAAAGCCTGATTAGTAGCAAAGGGTTATTCCTAAGTTGAGGGAATTGATTTGCGAGATTTTTTCTCTTGTTGCCAAGTTTTTTTTTTTTTTTTTTTTTTTTTTTTGTTGTTGCATTTTATTTTGAAGCAGAACAAATGGATGTGAATACAACATTCCTACATGGGGATCTAGAAGAAGAAATCTTTATGAAGGCTATAAGGAAAGGAAAGAAGGAGCTAGTATGTAAGCCGAAAATCCTCGTTGTATGATTTAAAACAATCACTAAGGATGTGGTATCAAAATTTGATTTATAAGTCGGACTTTGGCTTCACAAGAAGCAAAGAGGATCACTATGTGTATTCTAAATTAATTGGTGATCATTTGATTTATTTCCATCTCAGGCGTGGATGACATGTTACCGACAGGAAACAACAAGGATATTATCCGGGATGTGAAAACTCAATTGTCCCTCCAACTGACATTAGCTGATCTTGGTGCTTCAAATTTCATTTTGGGTAATGGAAATTAAAAGATCAAAAAGGAGGAAACTCGTTAAATCAGAGAAAAATGTCAAGACAATATTGCAGAGGTTTAATATGAAGGAATGTAACCTTCGGTTCCTATTCCTCGTTGGTGTAAAATTATTCATGGATCGCTATCCCAAGACAATGAAGAAGAGGAGGACATGTCTCATGTTCCATACGCGAAAGCGCGTAGCTGGAATTTTGATATTTGCAATGGTTTGTACTCAACCGAAAATTGCATTACAGTAAAGGAGTTTTTGAGCATGTATATGTCAAACCAAGGAAGGAGCATTGACGTTAAAGAAAATGGTTTTCAAAATTGTACAGAGCACCGCTAGCTAAGTGGATTTCGCGCTACTGGCTGGAAGACCGGGAATTGACAGAGTGGTTGATATACATGGATTTTGTGCAAAACCGGTTAAGATTTGGATCAGGAGATATACGTCGGTAGCTGTGTTTAACCTGCTTGAGGAGCAATAAGTTGGATTGAGCAAAGACAAAGCTTGTGTGGCACTTTAACTATAGAATCAATACACGGAAGCCACTCATGCAAGGGGAAGTAGTATGGTTACAAAGATTGTGTTCGTGTATTGGGTTGGTACAACACCGTAAGGATGAGTGTGACAAATGAGGCATTTTTATGGCTAAGAACCTCGCTTTATTCAAAGACAAAGCACATTGATGTTCAATATCATCACTTGTGAGACATGATTGAAGAAAACAAAGTATTGTTGGAGAAGTTTGACACTTTTAAGAATGTTGCAAACTCATTAAAAATTTGTGAGAACTTAGAAGTTCTTCATGTAAAGGATCCATGGGCATTGTTTCCATGGATTTTGATGATGTAACTCGTAACCCCCAGACATGCAAAGAATAAAACAAGTTGGAGAATTTTGAGTATGTGTTATATTCTTTGTAATCTATAGTGTCAAGGTCTCAGAAATGTGGACAACTCTACCTCTGAAATGGCCACAATAGTGGAAGAAGCCAAGTCACTCCTAGATTGCTTGCAGGAGCAGAGCCCCGACACCCATCAGTAAAATTTTAATGTCACATTTGTTTATAAGGATGATTAAATGGAGGTAAAGACTCGAGGAGATACCACTCTAAATCAGGGACTGGGTCTAACATGTATGGGACAAAGCAGGTCTTGATCTAACTTCAACCAACGGGTTGATAAAAGAGTGAGCGGGTGGAAGACTTGGTAAAGGTGAACAAAAACTTTAGGCAACAAGCCCACTGTCATGGTGAAGAAAGACTTTGAATGCAAGGTCCTCTTGGTTTAGGGTCTCAAAAAAACTAAAAGGGGAATTGACTGGATCCCCCAATTCCAAGTGACTCAACGCTGAGAAAAACACAAGAACCGATTAGAAAACAAACATAATTGCTACGCTGATCCAATCCAACATCATCCTTATAACACTACAACCCGACCGATCCTCCAATTCCGAAATAAGCTCTAACACATAAGGTTAACAGAGATCGAAAGAACCGACATCTCATAAGACAAGAAGTCTCAAAGTCCATGCATAACCCCATCAAGTTTCGCTAAAGCTTTACAAATCCGAGCCTCACTCAACCATCGACAGATACAAAATGGCACAAATGCCTACATATACCTCCAAACAACAACAACAACAGTAACCGAGACGCCAGATTAAACACATTTCGCCCCGCGATGGAGCTGACAACCACGTACCAGCCTCAATGATCGCACCCGGTAGACGCAATCAATTCCTCGACAGCTCGTAATAACTCCGACGCGTCTTTAATTCAGCCTAATTTCCATTACGATGGTATGGCGTCTGAACCACCACCAACCACCTTAATAATTGCTTCATTGGGATCGAGGATGGCCCGACCAACTCGGCACCTTTGGGATGTGGAGGGCCCCTCGTGCTGCCATTTGGATTAGTTGAACGGCCTGATTAATAGGTGTGGAAGCCAGCGCGGAAGATGGGACATGGGAACGGAGTGGTGGCGTCGAAATTGTGAGGACGCGAAAGAAGTGGCCAGGCGTGAGAAGGGTTACAGGGAAGACACATGGCAAAAGACAATAAGCGGAGGAGGCAAGAGAGAAGATGTGATGGACTCATTTTAGTGGGAGGTCAGACGCGGAACGGGCGGGACACACATGTGTGTGGTGGAGTGGATGATGAGATGGGGGCGGGACCATATGGACCAGGTGAGGAGTGATGGATAAATGTCTGAGGATGAGGGAGGGCTAAAGGGATCGAGTCTCATCGCACAGACAGGTGGGGAAAAGATGAGAAGATGACACGACAAGAAAGGGGCCCCACGCTGATTAAACGTGTGAGAAAGACGTAGTGGATGTTTTGATTTCACCAAAGGCCGCTGATCGTATATGCCATGATCTTAGCCATTGGATTTAGATTCCTGACCCTCCTCGCTAAAGGTAGAAATAAGTAAAGTGTCCTAACGCCTCAAGGCTGCTGATCTGGGTTCTCTAATCGCAGCCGTCGGAGATATGTGCCCTCGATTCCGGACTTAAGATAGAAAGGTGGGGGGGCTCTGGAATTCCATGTATGCCATTGATCTGCTGGATGCCCGGCTTCATTCAGATTTGTTTGTCGCTACCACAGACGAGATTTTGAGTCCAAAATTTGGGTAAGTGGGTTTTAACCCACCTTGCATTCTAACCCACCTTACAAGAAATGTCGCTTAACATTAGGCTCCATGGGGATGTAGTCTTCCCCGTGGATGATCTAAGGACTCCTTGGTGTTTCAGTGCCTTGTTGTTGGGATTTGGAGTCATTTATTAAGATGAAACAAAAACAATATTTACAAAAAAAAAAAAAAAAAAAAAAAAAAAAAAAAAACATTTTTCAAGAAATGCCCATTTATCGGGCCATTAAAAAACTTCTTTGCCTTCCAAGTAAATCGTATTACAACCCGTAAGTGTTGTTTAAAAATACTTCAGATATCTTGAAAGGCCCAAACCAGAGGGCATCAAACTTACTATGCTTGCCCTTTTCCTACCTAGGTGCATCCCATTTGAGCACCAACACCTCTACTACCTTTTTTCTCTTTCTATCAAAACCTCGCTTTGATCTTTTTGTTTATGATAATAGGCCCTCATATGACTCCTCCTACTGACTAAGGAATCTCCACCATCTAATGAATCCTTTCCTCGCCATATTGTCGCTTCCTTCAAGGTCCTAGAGGAATTTCAATTACGTGGCATGGTCGAGTAGGAAAACAAACATTCCGGTAAAATAGTTATTGGAGCAGAGATGTCGAGGACCTTTGTTGTCACTCAATCATCCCATAGAGCGAAATTGAGTTTTGAATCCTAGGCCCTTCTATTGTCTTCTAGTAGCTTCTTGATGAGCTTGATCAAACTTACTGGAAGATTCATCCACCATTTCCTCAGGATAATAGGGAGTAGAGTGAATCGGTGAGATTTACACCGCTCAATGAATCCTGATTAGAGGCTCTATGCAAAGGGGAGGCATTATCAAGGATAATTTCGGCTAGGCAGCCAACTGCTACATGATATCCTCCGTGAAGATGATAATTACTTTGTTAGAAGTACTCCTGGTAGGGGTAAATTTTATCCACTTGGTGAAATAGTTTTTTGTAGTTAGGATCCATCTGTTTTGGCTACTTGAGGGATGAATTTCTCCAATGAAGTCCAATCCCCTAACGCTAAAAAGGTGTTGAAACAACTACAGGCTTTAATGGCAAATATTTGAGTCACGCTTCCCGAGAACTTATGGCATTTGATGCAAGATCTGAATTTCTCCGGCAGACGTTAGGGGAATAAAGGCATTTAGTTCCAACGAGGATCTTGTGAGTCGCGGACCTTCCGTAAATGATGGCCTCTGCAAAGACCGCTATGAAAATCAAACATAAGCTTCCTCGGCTTCTTTATGGTCCAAATACCTAAAATAATCTTCCTGAGGGTCTCTTCCAAAGACAAGGCTTTGGTTAATGAGACAATATCCTATACTTTTGAGCTTTAAAGATCTTTCTTTGATTTTTCCCATTCCATCGAGGGGCTTCCACTCTTGCATAAAATACAAGATATCCTTGTACCAAGCGCAAGTTGCTAGTGATAAGGCACCCTAGAAATGTTGGTTTGATGACTCAACTTGCTCATTGATGAAGTTAATTCCCTGTTGTTTTGTAATTGATTCGTACCAAAGAATCCTTGGCTAAAACCTTTTATCAACTTGGTGGGATTGATATCCAAATCAAACTCTAGGATCTTGGCAATCCACCTACCTCTTTTTCTGTCTATGTCATGTTGTATAATAATGTCCTTCACAGGGTCAAGGAATATATGAATCCTCGAGTGCGTAAGATGACTCAAAGCTTTGAGAGCTTTCACTGTGGCATAGGCCTCGCCTTCCATGATCTCGTATCGGAGTTCTGCGTTTCTCAATGCCTTGTTGTAGAAGGAAATAGGATGTGCTCTTTCCCATCATTTTTCTGCAACAAGACTGCCACTACTATATCAAAAGAAGAAAAAAAAATCAGAAATCTTTAGAATAATCAGACTGATTAGCACGTGCCTCAGTCAATGCTCTTTTATTTGGACAAAATATTCCTAGGGTTCAATAGTCCATTTCACTCCATTCCCCTTCCCGAGCATCACCGTGGATGTTTCACCACTCAAGAAAATTTGCATGCAACCTCTCGTGAAAATTTATCTCTGCGGCCCTAACTTCCTTCTTAGATCTGAAGTGATTGTGGTCCGGCAAATTTCTACCCTACTAGGGATCAATTTCACCCCTCTCACATACTATATGGCCTAATAGCTTCCTCTCCTCCATAATGAACAAAGATTTCTTGGGGTTCAAAGATAGGCTAAACCTCCTATATCGTGAAAACCTTTCTCAAGTGGCAGCGGTGCTCCTTGTCTGTCTTGGAGAAAACCGTTATGTCATCTAGATAGATTACCACAAACCGGTCCTTCTCCCCGATGAAGGCTATGTCCATGGTCTGAAATGTTGCTCCCGCATTCATCAATTGAAAGGCATTTTGGCATACATGAATGTGCCCTAAGGAGTGGTGAAGACTGTCTTCTCCGTCTTCTCGTGCATGACTAATATCTCGATTGAACTAGAGAAAACCAATCAATCATGGATATTCTAGATGCCCAAGACCTTCAGTAATATGTGTTCCATGTTGGGTGGGATAATTATCTTTCTTGAGCTCCCTGCTCGTGTTCCCGGCAAATCAACACAGAAATCGGGATTTCCCACTTTTCTTACTGTGACCAAATTCACACCCATTCGAATATCTTAAGGGAACGTATGATCCAATACTCCAACAACTTCTTCACTTTTCTCCATGACAAAGCACAAGGATTTATCCTGCTCAAAGCTTCTAAATGTGGTTTAGCCTCTTCCTTCAAGGGATCTTGTGTTCAATGATTGATGTGTCATATGTCTTGAGGTCTCATAAGTCCATGTGAACACATCAACAAACCTTAGGGGCAACTCTCAAGATATTTTAATCCTCTGCTCCTTGGTCAAACTCCCTGACAACTTGACAAACTTAGGGCTCCTCTGGTGTGCCAATGTTTCTCACCTCACCGCGGCTCGCATCTCTTATCTCAAACCTTCCCATCGCCACATCATTCCCATCTAACAATCTCTCTAATGGCACTAACTTCTGAATGTGATTGCTAGGCAACTGAATAATGTCATGCTTTGCTGAGTAAAATAGCGAAGCATGACATTATTCAGCTACTTACCCCCATCAAACCCTTCTTTGGAGACGGAATCTTGGTCGATATGCATCTCTCAAAATTCTTCTATAGTCTCCAAGAACTTCTTGATCTTGAGATCATCCTCAAACACACCTTCCAATGTTTGATGTTGTCGTATGGAGGGTTTGTATTTTACTTCTAAATCATAACTAAATTTTACAAATATATCACTGAAATTGCTTGTCGATGTAGCCAAGGAATCAGCCAAGGTGTTCTCCTCTTAGGATGTAGAAAGAAATGTTATTAAATGTTGAGAAGAACTATCAATTAGGTCTCATACCTCGTTTCTGTAATTCTCGAGTCAAGGATGCTTGGCCCGATAAGAATCTCTGACTTGCTGAATAATCAACTCAACATATCCAAACAAAGTGATGTCTTTAATCCCCATGTCCTTTGAAGCTCTCAAACCCAAAACAAAAGCTTCATACTCTGCCACATTGTTGGTAGCTTCAATTCCAATTTGTATGACGAGATGGTTTGCTGTGACAAAAACCACCCCAGCCTGAAGAGAGGTCTCAACAAAGAACATTTTCTGGGACGGGGTTGATGGAGTGAGGAAATTTAGGGGAAATGGTGGGTTGCTTTCCGAAGCTCTGAGAGGAGGCTCGTGGGCATAGGTGAGTTGTAGTAAACTGGAGCCTAAACTTCAATGTCCAAGGCAAGATGGAATGATTGGTAGGGTTGGTTTACCACCATTATGTAGGCTTGGGCTTCCTTGTATAGTCTTATGTGCTCTCCAACATCTAGGATAGTAGCATAGGAGGTCCATCTACAAGGTTCCCTTTATCCAAGATCTGATAGATAAATAACATGCACCGAACTTAGGGGACATCACCTTACCACGCACATCCAAGGACCACACTTTCATGGCACTAGCCAAGGTCACAAACTGTGATCTTTAATAACTCCAAGACACGAACTCCGGAGTCAAAAGAATAGAGGCCATGATAGGCCTTTGAAGTGACTTCTAGCCCCTAAATATTCCATGACTGCCTTTGGGCATGAGGCTATGAGAAGCCCTTGAATCCATCAGCTTCAGCACTTTATCATGTATGTTCAGGGACGGTAGAAAGGAGGGGATGAATCATCTATGTCTCTACCATAGGACCTAGAATCACTGCAGGTTTTCATCTCTGAGGTTTATGGAGTCTCAGGGAAGGCATGAGGCTCGTGACAAAATCTCAGAAACGCTTTTTGAATTCTTTATGTTTCGATTTAGCTCAAGAGGGGCACAGACCCGACCTTTGGAATTTCATGTCAAATTGCGTGAAGTTGTAGGCTTTGAATTTATCTTATTTCGTGAATCACGATCGGGACACGGGAGAGAGGGGTTGAGCCTTCTTACCTCTGTGATCATTTGCTTCTTCATTATTAGGTCTCTCTGTTGTAATGGACTGTTGGGGAATATCAGGTGCTGCTGTTTTTTTTTGTCAGACCTCAAGTTTTATCTGCCTCGACCGCCGCTGGATTTTTCTCCCTTGCTCAATTAATTTAGTTGATCGTCCATGAGAGACTCCTCATGTTTCCATTGAGTGAGGTGAGAAAAGGGAGGAGCAGTTCCAAAGCAAAGGGATTTCCTGTGGATCAAGTTCGTGATGTATCCTTTTTCATCTTCGGCCAAAAAATTGTCTTGAAAAGGGGCCTAAATCTTCTAGTCTTCTCTGTCTCATCCCCTTTCCCTTTGCACAGTTGGGGAAGCAATATTGTTTGGCCTCCTAAAACCCCTGTTATTTCGGGTGCCCGAGGGCCCTTGTACATTTGCTTCATTTCCACCTTCAGTCTCTCCATATCTTCCTTCCACAAAACTTCATCATCTGGGTCAGTTCATCTATTTGAGTGTGGGGCAACGATGGGCCGAAAGTCGAGGCTTCTGACTTTTCCTTTCTTATCCGCTAGTTGGCCTTGTTCTACCACAATGCCAATATGTTGGATTCCACTTCTATGGTCAGAGATACGTACTTGAGATAATGAGGTGGCTTTTCTTTCTCTCAATAAAAGGAAAAAAATCAGGGTCAAAATCACCAGCATAAGTAATTCTAGCAGGCTTCTGTAAGGGCTTTATCTTGCAGACATATTATACATCTTATTGAATTCCTTTAAGGCCGAGATGTGACTTCCTTCCATTTTCAAAGACCTAAGACTTTCATGTAATACATGAAGTCTTTTCCATCTCCCCATTGTCTCAAAAAGACACTATCCAGAGCGCTTCCGCCAATCCCAAAGAATATCCGAGGGCCAATCCTCTAAAACATTTCCTCACCTCGCCATCTAGGCTCTCGACGAAGACTCTCATCTAGACATCTTCATTTTCAATGTTTAGGTTGTTCAGATAACTCAGAAAGTACTTGTGCGTTCTTCAGAAGAGGTCCCTTCTCCAAAGAACTTGGGTACGTAATTTCCAAGTAGTCTCCCCAAGAGAGGGATCTTATGGATGGGGCGGTGGATTATAAGTATTATCCGGCAATGACTGCTGCGTTCATTATATTTATAGGGGGATTAGCACCATCAATAGGAATATTAGGTGGAGGACAACTAGGAGGATAAGGGGTGTGAATGAGATGCCTGAAAAGAGATTCCCCTCACAGGAGGGAAACGGGGAAAACAGAGAGAGAGCTAAGGGACCCAAACATGCAGATGCTTCTGGCAAAGAGTAGAAATAAAGCGAGGGGTGGTGAACCCTTCCTCGAGGCTCCCGAGGTCTCAGGTCGTGAGGCACAACTCGTGGAGGAGGGAGGACATGATCTCTCTCTTCTCATGCCGCACTGTGAGGAGAAAACTCCGCCAGAACACCCCGAATTCGTAAAATGGGAAACCTCGGTGGATGCTAGGAAGTCGAGAATAAGAAAATGGATTTTTACGGAAGGAGGTGGGGAAATTCCTGATTCAGTGGCGAAGATTTCTCCTTAAGGGGGATTCCCTTTTCTGATAATCACCTCCGGATTTCTCTTCAAAGGCCGAGAAATGGATTGGGACCGCGTGGTGTCTACCGTTGGAAGCCAACTAACCCAATGGGTTCTGTGGAGTCGCTACAATGGAGTCGCCAGTGCACAAAGAGAAATCTCTTTAAAGGCTCCTGAGCACTTGAGGCAATCTTCGTAATCGTGAGGTTCATCGTCGCTCATCCTCGGAAAAAATTTCAACTGCCCTAATAAATGGTTAAAATGTTAGCTAAGTCACTCCCCGGATTGCTTGCGTGAGCAGCAGCCCAACACCCATCGCTTTAATGTCATAATTTTTATAAGGGATGATCAAATGGAGGTAAAGACTGAGATATTCACTCTAACCTTGTGCACCGGGTCTAGCATGTATGGGACAAAAAAGGTTTTGATCTAACTTCAGCCTGGCTGATTTTTCGCTAAATGTGAGTAGGTGGAAGACTTGGTAAGGGAGGGGAACAAACAACTTTAGGCAACAAGCTTCCAGCCATGTAAGAAAAAAACTTTGAATGCAAGATCCTCTTGGTTCGTGGTCCAAGAACTAAAAGGGACTTGACCAGATCCCTCCAATTCCGCTACTCTCAAGAAAACAGCACAGCAACCATTAAAAACAACGAATCAAGCACTGATCCAATCCAACATCATCCTATAATGTAAATACAACTCAACTGATCCTCCAATTTCGAAACAGTTTCCAATACGCTGGTGCCATCAGAGACGCGGAAAGAACCGGACATTCATAAGACAGTTCTGCAAGCCCATGCATACCGTAATAACAGCAGCTTTGTTAAAAGCTTTACAACCTGTTCCTTGCTCAAATCCATCGATAGATACAAAAATGGCGACAACGCCACATATACTCAAAACAACAATAGCAACAAAATTGATACGTTGCATTAAACACATTTCACCGGTGATGGCTTTCCTCGACTAACTGGCACCGCAGCCTCCAAATGATCATGCACCCGCGGCGACGCGAATCGAATTTCGATAGTTCCGGTAAGAATCGACGCGCCTTTAATTGTCACGGACTTTCCCTCCCATTATGGTAGAGCCAATGTCTAACCACCACCAACTACCTTAATAATTGCTTCATTGGGATCGGGAGATGGCCCAACCAACTTGGCACCTTTGGGACGGGGAAGACTCTTTGTGTCACCAATTCCAGATTAACTGAATGGCTTTGATGAATAGGCGTGGAGGCCAACGCCAAGGATGGAAGGCACATGATGAGTGGTGGCGCCAAATCTATGAGGGCGAGGAATGAAGTGATGAGGTGTGAGAGAGGTGGAAGGAAATAGGTGGTGGGAGTAGGGGATGAGATATAATGGGCACATTTTAGTGGGAGGTCGACATGGAGGGAAGCTGGACGATGGTGGGTGGGGAGTGGATGATGAGATGGGAAGGGGACCACACTCCACCAAAAGAGGGGAAGGAAGGGATAAATGTCTGAGGATGAGGGAGGGCTAAAGGAAGCGAGTCTCATCGCACGGATAGGTGGGGGGAAAATATGACAAGAGATGACACCAACAAGAAAGGTGGACCTATGTTGATTTCAAACGTGAAAGAAAGAGGATGTTTGATTGCCCACAAAGGCCGCTGGATCCGAGCGCCATGATCTTAGTCGTTGAGAGATGCGGCCCTTAGATCGATCTCCCCTTCGGCTTAAAGCAGAAAGGCGGGTCCGAATCACCTCACAAGGTATTATTGATCCTGCCTCCAATCACCGCCTGAGATGTATCCTTCATTCTGACTTTAAAGGGTAGAAAGGTGAGGGGGTTCCTAATTCCATGTACACCATTGATATGGCCACGCGGATGCCTATCATCTAGATTTTCTTGTCGCTTACCACAAGCGCATTTTGATTCTGGTACTTAGGAGGAGTGGGTTTTTAACCCACTCCCTTGCATTCTAACCCACCTTACAAGAAATGTCGCTATCAGTTGTTTTTCCTACATTACGGTTTTTGCCGCTGGTTTTCTATTTCCTTCGTTATGAATAGGGTTTTGACCAATCCAGCGTCATTGCTGGTTTGGATGCCTCAACAGATATGTATATTGCATTGTAAACAATGTAATACAATGAATATTGAATATGTTGGTTTTCTCGATTTAGGTTTCCAGTGGAAAAATATCCGGTGGTAATATGTTTTGTATTAGCTACTGTATATTTTCTGCTCTTTCTAAATATGTTGCTTTAGATACGTTGCTGCTAGGATTTACATTTGGTAACGGTGATATTATTGGCTTCAAGGGGATGTTTTTGTGGTCAGGGGTTTGGCTCCTGACTGCGATAAGCCTTGTTACAAGGGAGATATGTGGTATTGTTTTTCAGTGAAAAGAAGTGGCAAGTAATTCAAAGAGATGGAGATCGAGAAGTTTAATGGGGAAAGATTTGAGTCGCGGGAAGCCTGGCATGGAAGATATTTTGGTGGACAGACTGGATCATGGTAGATTCGTGCATCGCCCTACTGTGAACTTTTGCAGATGGTCGAAAAGATGGATTGAAGGCAAAGAGCACAAAAGATTGTGTCTCTCTTTGATTCAAGATACTAAGTGTGTCGAGGAAGCTAAGGCAACCAAGGATTTATGGGAAACGCTAGAAGTTGTAATTGCCTAAGTCCCTGTAAACTATTCCGAAAGAAGTTGCATAACTTGAGGATGAGATGAGACTCTAAGGCAGAGCGTTTGAACGCCTTCAATATTGTGGTAATTCAACTATATTTTGTTGATATTAAAATCTCGATGAAGATAAGTGTTTCATTTTATTGTGTTATTTACCAAATTCGTGGGATAGTCGGGTTGTGGCTATAGGTAGTAATACAACTTCTTTGAAGTTTGAAGAAATGGTCTCATCCTTGTTGTCGTGAGGAGATGAGACAAGAATATAGAAGGACATAGCAATGCATTTATTATTTGGTAAGAGATGTTGCTAGAAAGAAATAGATCTAATTTCTCAAGTGGGAGATCTTAGATCTGGTTGGCAGATCTAAATCTCCAAAGTTTGGGGTGGGTATGTTGGAGGTGTGGAGGTTAGAAGGGCACTACAAGAAGCAAGCAGATCCAAAAGTTGAGAAAAAGAAGGGATCTCAAGAATCTTCTTCTACGTAAGAAAAGACCTCCAAGAAGAAGGAGGGAATGTGTACATGGCTTCTTCAAGCACACATCGTCTATCATGAGGCATGGTTGATTGACTGAAACTTTTTCATATGACTTTAAGGGATTGGTTCTGTGAATATGAAAAAGTATGATGGAGGTAATGTTTTATTAGGTAATGATTCACAACCAAAAACTTTAAGAAGAGGAAGGGTTGTTGAGGCTCATAGATGGAAGTATTAGAACAATGCCTAATGTTTTGCACATACCAAGATTGGCTAGAAATTTTATTCGTGTAAGAAAAATGGACAATGTAAGGGTAAAAACAATATTCGAAAATGAACTCTATGGGTGGATGGTTCGAGAGGGCCACATGGATGAAGGAGTTCGCCTAAACTCAGTAGGTTACTGTGAAGAATTATTAGTGATGGGTGTAGTAGCTCCATTGTTCCCGATATTGAGTTGAAGAAGAAAGAACCCCACAGCCTCGAAAGAAAAGGTTATGTTGTGGCATCAAAGACCTGGGCATATCGGAGAGAAGGGTCTTCACTACTACACCTGTGAAAGGTATGGTTGAAGGTATGTATAACTCCGTTTGCTCCTGGATTTTGATTTCTATGAAATTGTCTATATGGAAGCATAATTGGGTGTAAGATTCCCTCTGCAGTAAACGATAACAGGGCGAATTTTACAACTAGTTCACAGGATGTTTTTGACCCTGTCATTCCCATCATTGGAAAATTTGTGTACTATGTCCATTTATAGATGAATTCTCGAGGAAAAACTTGTATATATTTCCTCGTGAAGAAATCTAAAGTCTTTGACATGCTTAAAGAGTTTAAGGCTCTTTGCTGGAGAATCAAAAGAAAATACAATTAAAGTGTTGGAGGATAGATAAATGGAGAGTTTTATGGGAATGAATTCTAAGAATTTTGTAAGAAGTGCCAAGATAGCAGAAGACTACTCCACTTATATAGCCACAATAATTCCCCGCACATAATGGAGTTGCGTAAAGGATGAACAACAGGATGGCCGATGGAAAAGCAAGGTGCATGCTTAGTGGTGTCTCAAGTTAGGGCAAGAATTCCTGGTAGAGGTAGTGGGTAATCGTGATGTTATCTTGTCAACATCACCATCGCTTGCTAAGTGACAAGAATCCACAAGAGGTATAGATTGATAAGGAACCTTCTCTCACACATTAAGGTATTTGGTTGCTATGCATATGTTCATGTCTGAAAGCGTGAGTAAGTTAGATAAGAAGGTCGAAAAGTGTCTTTATTGATATAAAGATGGTCTCAAAGTTTATAAGCTTTGAAACCCATAAACTAAGAAGGTAATGAGCAGTCGAGATGTGGTATTTAGAGAATGAAGGATGTTGTTAAACAGAAGTCCTACCAAGTAAGGAAAAACTAGAGAAGATAGAGTCGGATTTGAATGATGATGAATCACACTCTATAGAAGAACATGAATCGTGTATAGCACATCATCATACTCTAGTAGCATTGAGGAAAGATCTATCTGAAAGAAGGCTATTGGAAAGGTATATAGTCCATCTAATATTTCTGTTCAAATTTTGCTTTGTTCATTATAGAAGATGATCCTAGAACCCGCCGTAGCTGGGATCTCAGAGGTGATGGAAAATCTATGGAAAAGGGCCATGGAAGAAGAAATGGCATATTTGGATAAGAATGAGGTTGGGATCTAGTGGATTGCTAACTCAAGAAATCTCATTGGAAATAAATGGGTATTTAAAAAGAAGTTTGCCTTTAAGGAAAAGTGGAGAAATACAGTTCTGCTAGGTAGCTAAAAGGTGTTATTCCCAGGTTGAGGGAAATTGATTTTGGTGAGATTTTTTCCATTGCCAAGTTAACCTCTATGCTTTTTATCCTGGTGTTGTCAAAGATTGATTTGAAGTAGAACAAATGGATGTGAAGACACCATTCCTACACATGGGGATCTAGAAGAAGAAATCTTTAGAAGCAACTGCATGGTTATAAGCTAGAAAGAAGGAGTTGGTATGCAAGATGAAAAGTCCATGTATGGTTTAAAACAATCAATTGAAGAGGTGGTATCAAAATTTGATACTTATATGCTGGACTTGGCTTCACAAGAAGCAGCAAAGATCATTGTGTATTCTAAATTAATTGGTAATCATTTGATTATTTGGTCTTGTATGTGGATGGCATGTTGTTGATAGAAACAACAAGGATAATATCCAAGATGCGGAAAACTCATTGTCCTCTAAATCGACAATACGAAGGATCTTGTTTCAAATTTCATTTTGGGTATGGAAATTAAGAGATCGAAAAGGAGGAAACTCGGTTAAATCAGAGAAAATATGTCAAGACAATATTGCAGGTTTAATACGCGGTGAATGTATTAAACCTATCAAGGTTCCTATTCATAAAGTTGGTGTAAAGTTATTTGTGGATTAGTGTCCCAAGATAGATGAAGAAGAGGAGACATGTCTCATGTTCCATATGCAAGTGCAGCTAAGGCTTGATGTATGCAATGGTTTGAATCGGCCGTGACATTGCACATGCAAAGGATTTTTGAGCGGTGCATATGTCAAAACCAAGGAAGGAGCATCGGGATGTTAAAGTAGTGTTGGCTGTGTACTTGTGTGGCATTGCTAGCTATGGATTGTGCTAAGGAAGGAAGACCGGATTGGACAAAGAGTGGTTTATATACATGGATTTGTGGATACAAACTGGGTTGGATATTTGGATCAGAGAGATATATAAGTTGGTATGTGTTTAACCTGCTTGGCATGTTGTTGGATGAGAAAGACAAAGTTGTAGTGGCACTTTCTAACCACATAGGTCTCCAATACATGGTATACACTCATGCAAGTAAGGAAGTAAAATGGTTACAAAGATTTCAGTTCGTATTACAGGCCAACAAGTCAAGGATAGAGTGACAATTAGAGTGGAATTTTTCTGTTGAAGAACCCAACTTATCATTCACAAAGACAAAGCACATTTATGTTCAATATCACTCTGTGAGATTACGGGATTGAAGAAAAGAAAGCATCATTGATGAAGGTGGACACTTTGAAGAATGTTGCACTCCATTAACAAAACATGTGGGAGCACCTAGTAATTTCTCTGGGTGTAGAGGATCCATGAGCATTGTTCGGATTTTGACTATGTAACCATGTAACCCCCTGCATGAAAAGAAAACAACAAGTGGGAGAATTCTGGGTATGTGCTATATTCCTTTGGTGTCTTATAGTAGTAAGCCATGTCCTCGAACGCGGACACCTACCTCTGAAACATGTCGCTGCATTTAGGTGTTTTTTTGGGCACATGGTTTTTGCCAATGGTTTTCTATTTCTGGTTAAGGAATTAGGGTTTTGGACTAATCCAGGTCATTGGGTTAGGGTTTTGGATGCCGCTAGCTCTTATATGTATATTGTATTGTAAACAATGTAACACAATGAATGAATATTGAATATGTTGGTTTTCCCAGTTTGGGTTTCCAGGGAAAAAATATCTGTGTAATGTTTGTATTAGCCATTGTATCTTTTCTATTCTTTTCTAAATATTTGTTTGCAGTAGATATTATACAAGGTTAGGATTTACATAGGGCGCATTTCCCTAGATTTTTTTTAGGATGAAATTCCCTTCCAACAAAAAGCCCTAATTTTCTTGTACAACAACCATGAAGCTTTTTGTTACCCATTGAAAGGTGCTCTATTCGGTCAAGCTCTGATACCATGTTAAATTTAGAGATGATATTAAGTTATTTTCAATTTACTAGACAATAATAGCATAAGCAGGATCACTAAGAGAAACACAGTCACAAGGTACACAACATTTTATCCTAGGAAACCCTCATGGGGGAGAAAACCAAGCAAAAACTTCCTTAATATAGATTGCCAATACAATGCCAAGAAAAAATACCAAACACTGGAGAATATCCAAGACTGAGAAATGTGCCTCTCTATTCTCCTTCTTCTAACTGCAACTTCCTTCAAACTTGTGCACTAGATTATTTAGTTAAGTGAGTCAGCTAATAAGGCACCATCCTCTCTTATTTATACTAGCTAAGGACCGCTAGGGTTGTGTCTCTTCATTATGCAGGGTCGACTTCTTCAACTACTGGTTAAAACCACTTTAATTATCCCTAGGGGCTGACTTCTTAATTAGCATCATATAAACATGGTTTGACCAATCCACAAAAGGGGATTTGGTCATATATAATTCCCGACATGATCAATCCACAAAAGGGGATTGATCTATCAGACAATAACTTAATTATAATTAGAATATTCTTCGCAGTTACAATATTTCAACAATTTTGTGGTTAAAATATTAATTTAGTTTCATTTTATTCTTTCTTATTACGTATTTAATGTTCTAATATCCTTGATCTTGTGCCACGACTAATAATTGTGTGATGTTTAGCTCACATCCTAGTTATATCAATGGTTTTTCTCCTTAAAGCAACAAAACCCACATATCAGATTGATGAATCCACTCTAGTTTTTTATCATATTATCTAACTCCTTAGTTTTTTTTTTATTATAGCTAACTTCTAGTGGCTTGTAGGATCATTATTACATCTACAGTTTCACTCTTCACCCACATGCAAAGACAAGTTTTTTAAAAAATATCATTTTTTAAAGACCCAACATTTTGCATGCCTATTAGCCTATGTTTTGAGAGATTCACAAGGAAAAACCTTCATTTCTGCATGACTTGCTCAAGCCTGACTGTGTTATCCCCACACCATTTTTCTACATGCAAGTTTCATTATCTATTTGTGTGACTATGTCTATCTATGTGATAGTTTGTGTGAGTTTGTCCAAATTTGACTACTTGGAAATATGCAATTCTCTTATGAAGTCTAGTTAGTAGTTCTCAAATGTTTAGGAATTATCCACTGCTTTTTTTATATTCTATTTTATCTCGTTCTTTTGTGCTTATTAATTAACACACCCAGTTGGTAAGGCACATAATCATACTTCCTAGTACTTACGATGTGGATGGTGTCTTTCTATTAATTTCATCGAGATTTATAGCTTGGTTTCTATAGATCATTTGTTGGTTTTTTCAATTTAAATTGCTCAACTCATTTAAAAGAAATAGATAGCTAAGGAAAGAACTCTTGCGGTTAATCACTCACTACTTGCAATCATTTTCTTTTTTAGCATTTGTTTTTCATTTAAGCACTCTAAGTGTACTATTTACTTCAAAGCATGGGTGTTTATGTTGTTTCTCTCATACAAACAAAGGACCTAAAATCTCTCTTATCCCATGTATGGTATTTTGCTTGTGACCATAAAGTGACCTTGACAAATCATAAAAGGGTGAAAGAGTGAAATACCTAGGCTTTATCACATTTTGAATTCAAGTTGTGGTTTTACATTTGAATTGCTCACGTCACTTGGGAATTTAATTAGGTGGAGAATGAACCTAAATTTCAAGAACAAATTTCTCAAGTTCTGAAAATCTATTTTCCACAATTTATTTCCAAGGATTGCAATTTCCATGTAGATTTCTTCATTCAAGCCCCATGTATAAAGGTGTTTTTTATGTCCATCTGATGTACTTCCCAAACTTGAGAAGCAACGAGTGAAAGAATAAGCTATATCGAACCCATCTTTGCAATAACAATGCATAAAATGACCATTCCATGAAATTTAGTCTTATAAGCTAGAATCTACACTTCAAAAGTGTGAATATTATTTTTGAAAGTATGAATATGAATGTTTCCAAAGTGTAAAATTGGATTACAAAAGTGTAAATATTGATATTTTCACACTATAAATTTGGTTCCAAATGTGTCAATTTTAATTATGAAATCTTCACCCTGTAATTTGTGCTGGTCCCTTTTGAAAATGAAGAATTTTTTTTTATGGAATGTTGACCTATGTTTTCTAATAATCATAAGTACATTATCATGATCATTAATTATTTTATGAAGTGGGCTAAAGTCATGACAGCATTCAACAACATGACAATCACAAGCACTTGTTTTTTCTTTAACCACATTCTCACTTATTTTGGTGTCTAAAACAATTACTAACAATCAACAATTACAAATTTTAAAGATTTAGAAACTATAACAAAAAGAAATATTATAAACAAACAACTACACAAATGATTGACCTATAACCTTATTTTAAAACAACTACTATATAAATATAAAGATTAACGTATAACTTTATTTTGAAACAACTACTATATAAATATAAAGATTGACCTATAACCTTATTTTGAATGGGAATTTAGATTCAATCAACACCTAAACTTATGATGAACACTTGATTGGCCTTATCCTTATTTTAAAGGGAAATTTAGATACAATCAACACCTTCACCTTAAATTTATGATGAAACATATGAACTACTTGTGAGGCAAGTGTGTCATGGTAGAGGGTAATGTTCTGAAATGCAATTTAATAAAAAAAACAAAATAATCATAGCGAATATTAGGCCTTTTAAGGATTAAAAATTCAAATTAAATTAATACCTAAAGTTATGATGTAAGATTTTAACTACTTGTGAGACAAGCCAAGAGTGTAGTGTCATGATAGAGGATAAAGCTATGAAATGAGAGAAAAAACATAAAAATAATCATTTTAGATATTTGGTCATTTTCTAAAATTGAGAGCACATTAAAGTATTTCCTTATATTAAGAAATGCCTTATATTAAAAATAATATTTTACTTAAAAAAACCTTATTAATTTTATTTGATGTATAATGGACAATACATATAGATAGAATTCAATTCCTTGAAGTTAATATATTTGCAATGCATTTTGTGAATTCTATTACAAAAGAAGATTTGGTAGGATTAAAAGATACTATCAATATTGTGAAGGAAAGAGGAGAAAATCAATAACAACCACCTCCATCTATAATCCAAGTTTGATGGAAATCATCATTTATTAACTTTACAATAGAAACTAATAGAAACCAAGGTTATGATATCATGGAGTTCAAAGAAAATTAATAAAATAAGCATCATCAATTAAGAATTATAAGGTTATTAGAATTTTAAATGTATTGTTATGTATTCATCTATTCAAAGCCGAAATCCACAGCTTGATCTGCATAATTTGGCAGGCCTATTCGACGTTCAAACGACCTGTAACAGTCTGCCATGTTCCATCTTGTCTCCAGCACTTCAATATGGCCACCATGATAGGCATTCAAGCATTTTAAGCTTCCCGGACAACGTGGGCATACTCGTAACTCAACGATTCTAATTATTTGAAAGCTTTGAGAAGAACAGATCTTTCGATCTTAATTATCATGGTGCCATCGGGTACTCTTGTCAATGGAACTGGGGATGAGGAACCTTGGTTAGTGCCTCCGATTGTTATGGCATGACTGAGGTCGTGTTTGCTTTTCCCTCGCCCTCACTAGCAGCCTTCCTCCTCACCTTGATGGATCTAATAGAGAAATCCAAGGTCACTGTGGCTCCATCCATGTCTCCAATTGTTCTGGAATTTGCCAAGAATCCAATATTGGAGAACCATGATATCTTGTCTATCAAAACGGTAATGGTGGGCATTGCACCTCTGGGGAAGGAGATGGAAGACGCCCTTAGGGATAGAATCCCCAATGCAATGTTGTCCTAGGGTTATGGAATGATCGAGGATTGTTTTTCTTTGCCCTCACCCTTAATAGCAACTTCCCTCCTCCCCTTGATGGATTTGATAGAGAAATTCAAGCTCAATGTGGCTTTGCTCGTGCCTTCGATTGTTCTAGAAATTCCCTAGAATCCAATAATGGAGAACTATGATATCTCATCTATCAAAACGGTCATGGCAGGAGTTGTGTCTCTTGGGGAGGATAGAAAACGCCCTTGGGGCTAGAATCCCATTGAAACGTTGGCCTATGGTTATGGCATGATCGAGGTTGGTTTTGATTTTCCCTCACCCTCAATAGCAACCTTCCTCCTCACCTTATGTATGTTTCCTTTGTCCATTGAGCTAGTGGAACGTTGAGTTTGGTGGTGGGTGAGAATTGCCTCTTATTAGATTGAATTTATTGATTGATTGGTAAAACAATATGTGGAATGCCTTTGTCTTGGATTTTCACATGGAGCCTATCTTGTATGTTTGATAAAGACCACTTCTACACTTGGTGAAGATCAATTCTACCTATGAGTTTGATCCTTGAACCTGTGCGTTGTGGCCTACGAATTAGTCTGGGAGTTGAGATCGATCCCTGAAGGGAAATACATCTACATGATCGGTTCTATTTCTTATCACGATTTCCTTCATCAACAGTTATATGGGTGACTTGTATTCCTTTGATCTCTCTTCTCAACAATGAATTCAAGCTTACGAAATTATGCAAAGATTAAACACATGATAACACGTTGATTTCATTTAATAAATCTCTGCAGGAAGGGAACTTCCGCACTTCTATTCTCATTCTCATCCCGATCTTACAATGTTCTCACCTCCCTCCCTACACACGCAGGCTTACAATATAAATAAGAGAATACAATCACCGGATCATCTCAGATCTGAACTATTCTCAACCTATCCCTAATATCTTTAAGTATTAGCTCGAAATAGCAATTTCATGCCAAAAAAATAACAAACTCTATCCTTCGTAGATATGTGTTTACATAATTATGACAAAACCACATCCTCCTTCAGTAGTTTTTCCTTCTTGTAAGCTTGAATTTCAATAATGATCTAGGGGGGCTTAATGCTCATGCATCAAACTCTGAGGGTACAATTTATTCATGGACTCATGTTCATGTGTCTTCATTGTTGCGTTTGCACCTTGTTCATCTGCAACACCCAGTTGTACCTCTAGTTTGCTTTTATTCTCATCTATAGCAGTTCCATCATAGTACTGAGCTTCTCCACAATGTTCAATAGTGAGTTGCAACCAAGCCTCTGCAGTAACAAGTCTTTTTCATCTTTCTACAAAACACCTCACCAAGTTTCTCTCCCGAACCTGGCCTTTCAGTATCCTTTTGGTTCTTTCCTTTAGAACCTTCTGAGCATCCACTGCTCTAGGATTTTGTACCTTACCCACCATATCTAACACGCGGGAATATTTCATGCTCTGATACCACTTGATAAAGATCACTTCTACAATTGGTGAAGATCGATTCTACCTGTGAGTTTGATCCTCATAACTATGGGTTATGGCCCACAAATTATCCTAGGAGCTAAGATTGATTCCTAAAGGGAAATACATCTACAGGATCAGCCCCATTTCTTATCACAATTTCCTTCATCAAAAATCATGTGTAACTTGTATTCCTCCTATCTCTCTTCTCATCTGCAAATTCAAACTTACGAAATCATGCAAAGATTAAATGCATGATAACACATTGATTTCATTTAATAAATATGTGTAGGAATTTATGTGCTTTTGTTCTCATTCTTGACCTGATCTTACAATGTTATGGCCTTCCTCCCTACACCCCAGGCTTACAATATAGATAAGAAAATACAATCATTGGATCATCTCAGATCCGAACTATTCTCAACCTATCCCTAATATCTCTAATTATTTGTTCAAAGTAGAAATTTCATGCCAACAAAATAACAAACTATATCCTTCTTAGATATGTGTTTACATAATTATGAGGAAACCATGTCCTCTTTCAACAATTTTTCCTTCTTATAAGCTTGAATTTTGATAATGATCGGGTTAATTCTCCTGCATCAATGTTGTTTACACTTTGTACCTCTATTATTTGCACATTTATTATGGATATTTATGGTTGTTTCTATACTATTTTGCAACTTTATTATATTAATGGAATTGGTACATGGGTTGTGTATTAATGATGAGATCAAGGATCTATTTGATTGGCTTTGCATGTGAAGGGGTTTGTGCTTTTGGAGGTTCATGACATAAGTTTTTTTCAATTTATTGTATTTTATAGGTTATTGGTAGTGCCTTTGTCGTAACTCTTCAATGAGGCCTCCATTTTTATCTTGTTTGAGGCATTGAGAAGAGCATTCCACTCTCTGTCAAAGGGTTGGTTGCATGTCACATTTGATGCATTTTTTATATTCTTGTTTTTTCTCGTGAGTTGAATAAATCAAGAGAAAAGATTCCTCACTTGTATAGGAGTGTCGTAGTAATAAAATTGATCTCTTTTATTGTTTCGTTGATTTTATAAAAGCGTTTTACATTGTGCCTGAGACTAACCTCTGGAATAGATTAGAAGAGCTTAAAGTCCCTTTTGAGCTAAGAGTTGTTGCAATAATGCTATATCATAAAGTTATTGCCAAGTTTAGGAACACTAACAGCTAGTCGGAAGAAATTAATTGTAATATAGGAGTCAAGCAAGGCTATCCCCTATCCCCTACCCTTTTTGGCATCTATATTGATAAGTTAGAATATTTTTTGGAGGATGCAGGTTGTGTTGGCCCGACTATCACTAGTATAGTCATCATCCTTATTATTTATGTTGGTGATATAGTTATTATGGTGAAGAGTCCCTATGACCTAGGTAAGAAATTAATAACCCTCAAGGACTTCTTCTCTAGCATGAGCATGACTGTGAACACTGACAAAACAAAGGTTATGATAACTAAATCCAAAAGGATCGCCTACGACACTTTTGTGTATGACAACAATAGTTCGGAGGAAGTTCCTTCATACAAATATCTTGGAATCAATATTCGCCAAAAGTTCAATTGGAACTATAGCGTTGAGAAAAGGATAAATGGAGGGTGGAAAGATTATTATGGGCTTGAAAAAAATTATAAATCAGCGGACATTGATCTTTGGGATTAAAAAAAAAATCCTCTTTCACAATCTTGTCACTCTGGTTATATTATATGGATGTGAAATTTGGGGTTGTAGTATCTCTAGAGAGTCCCGAAGAAAGATACAATATATCCAAAATAATTTTATAACTTATAATCTCAAAATCAAGGCAAATACATCCTATCCTATCCTATCCTCCTTGTTATCGCTCAATTTGTAGGAAAGGTTTAAGTAGCTTGAAGTCAAGGCTCAAACTGGCGTAACAGGAGCTTCCCCACCCACTGTCACCTCGATGGGGAGCTCTTTCTATTTAAGGTGGCTAATCCCAAGGGAGACTTCCCTAGTAATCTGGGGTGTTTGAAGGAAAAGGATCAAGGATTAGAAGCTCAAAGATTAAGATAGGCTTTCCCTTCACAGATTACTGCCAAGAAGATAGTCAAGGATGAAGGTATCCCAATGAGAAAGGCACCTGTTTGCGAGACAAGGCAAATGAAACTAAAATGTGCATACAGTGGTTATTGCTTCAAAATATTAATGACTATCTTTAATACATATGAGAAAATGATAAATGTAATTATTGACGAAGTCAATGATTGCTATTAAAGCTAGGACTTATAATATTACTTCCTCAATAAATACAAAAGAGATATTGGCATTCAATGTATAAAATCAAATCCTTATATTATCACAATGCAATAAATGAGCTCATACATAAATATTGTTGTTGTTGCGTCACTATGCAAATTGAGGGTGACGTCGGCCTTAGTTCTAGGTTAGTTTTAAGAGGCAAAGATGTGGACGTTTTGCAAATTAGGTCAATGAAAGCAATCTATACCTCAATGCCAAATCAAAGGGTGACAATACCACAACGTTTTAAGCCAAACAAGAGTCCAAACAGGTATGACGTCACCTTAGGGTTAGGGTTTGGTTAGCTAGACAACAAAGTGAACGTTTTGCCTTTTAAGCCAATGAAATTGCTCAACACTTATATGTCTATCAAAGGATCACCTAGCCGCAAGTTTTAGACCAAACGAAAGTTCAAATAAGGCAAGACGTCATCAACAATTAGGGTTAGTTTGAACACTAGGGTTAGTAGGGTTTCAACTTAAAAGCTTGAAAAAGGTTGTTTTAAACACAAAGAGCTCAACGTTTTAGGTTTAGACTAGTGCCTTGGGTTAATGGAGTCAAATGGAGAGAGACTAAAGGCTTGGAAGGAATTAAACTTAAGGACGGGAGAGTA
>SNQJ01S0075791.1:2256-12947 GCA_010110895.2 Picea sitchensis
GATGAAGGAATCGGGACCATAGACCCCATGGTCCATGGAAGTTCCTGGACCGTCCATCTATAGAGCACACGTGGCCGCTGGTAAGCGCTTCGGCGTTTCGGCACCCGAGAAACAAAAGGGAAAAGAACCTTTGTCTTTGAGTGTCGTGAAATTCTGATCATCGAAGCCTCGAAATGGCATGAGGTGTGATTAATATTGAGAAAAGCCAGTATTTGATCATGACCATTGATCATCCCAAAAAGACCACGACCATCGATCTTGGTTGAGGGTCACCACCGTCGATCGAAGGGACATGTGGCTGCCAGTCGATGTTTCATCTTTTCGGCATCCGGGGAACCAAAAGGCAAGAAACCTTTCCTTCGTGAGTCACGAAATCTTGATACCCAAAATCCCATGGACCGTTGGATCCATGATCCTAAGAGTCGTCGATCCCTTACACGACTTTCCATATCGTAATTTGGATATTTGAATGACGAAGAGTCTTGGAGTCATTGCATTTCGAACTCCCGAGTACCGAAACCCCGAAAGGATCAATACCGTTGGATCAGGGGAGGCTTACGGTCATCGATCTCCCTTTGGAGGGAAACTTTGGAGACCTCAGAAGTTTTGGGGATTTGAATGGGGAAAGGTAGGAGTCGTGTATCGTGATTCCCCGAATCGCGAAAAGTCGATAAGCTCTTGGCTGGCTTAAGCGTGTGGACACAGTATAGGGTCACGTAGACAATATCCCTAGAGAGAAACTTGCCCCTCGCTATCCCCATCGGGGTTCGACGTTTCGTTGTTTCAAGCTTCGGGGTTTGCAGAGTCGAGCGACTTGACGTTCTGGTAGCACCGAGTCAGGAAGTGCGAAAAGATGCCATGTTGATTCGGCCCATAGTCATGAACTACAATCATATGGAGGTGGAAAAAGGAAAGAGCTAGCCTGTGCTAAGCCTTGTAGGACTTCAGGGATTCTGATTGTTGAGAAATCAATGAAAAAGTTTTATTTGCGTAGTGGGTATGTGACAACAAAGACCAGACACATTCAGACTACATATCATTCACCTGGTGACTCCATGGTTAAAGAATCTAGTGGTGACTCCATGGTTTTAAGAATTCATAGCTTCAAATGGAAGCCATCTTGGCTCGAAGGTTTTCTCCTTTAAATTTTTCTGTTGTTCCTGGTTTTTCGAATGTTGTTCCTACAATAGATGAGTGGGGTGATGTTTTTCTCAAATTTAGAGAACATAGAGATGACAACCGTACTGAGCATTTTCTTGTGTTTCATGAATTGATGCATCAGTGGGGAATACATCATGAGGATGTACTGATGAAGATGTTCATGTACTCATTAGATGAGATTCTCGTGAGTGGTATTGATCCTTGCCCCCTGCTAGCATATCCTCCCTGGAACAGTTCCATGCTGCATTCAATAAGCATTGTAAATGGTTTTTTCAGCTGATTTACTTTTTGAGAACTGTTGTGAATAATTTGAATCTCATATTCCACATTCATTTATTAGTTCTTCTAGTAGCGAAAGTAAAGGGGACTTTTTCGTTGAGGAAATGGAGGAAGATTCAGTTACATACGAGTCTTCTTCTGATCATTTTATTGAAAAGGATGATGTTGGGAATTACATTAATGATGAAATTGATGATAAAAAGGATTTGGATACATCTTTCATTATTCTAGGTGACTCAGATAGTCATTGTTATGATACATTTGTTCTTATATGTTCTAATAAATATTTTATTAACTGTGAGGAAAGTTATGTTGAAGGTCATGAGCATGTTTTTCCCCTTCCTTTTGAAATTGTAGAGAAAAAGGAAATCTATAAGCCTGAAGATGACATTCTGGAGATAGAAAAAGGACAAGCCAACAATGTAGGAGACATACCCATTCATTTAAAACAACCATATGAGCAGTATCAAGGGTGCTTTACTGCCCTTTATGGTTGTGAATCACATGAATTTCATTAGTTGTTTCAACGAGGACAGGAGCAACTTAGTCTTATTATTAATGTAGATCTCACACAACAACAAATTTTTCCTCTCAACCAGTTGGAGGCTTTTCATGAGTTTCAATATCCAATAGAGAGATGGATGGATTCTTATTTTTCCAAAATCCCAAAGGTTGAAAGTTTTACCATGATCATCATTTGCAACTGTAAGTACCAGATCCTTGCCAAAATTTTGTCGTGTCTGATATATCCTCTTTGGATTGTTATAAACAGTGACCTGCATATAGTTACGATTCTTAGTCAAATGTTTTCTTCGTTTCATTGGAGGTGGAATTAGAAATTATTGTGTTGGTTTTCAAATGAATAGAGTGGGTAGTAGGAGAATAAGCTCGTAGTTTGAGAATTTAATTTTTAGTTCGCAAATTGTTTTTCAATATGTTGGTTTTTAGTAGCTTGTTTGAATAAGAGACTCCATGGCCCAAAAAAAAGGCACTGGGGTTTAGTTGCATTTTCAAGTTTCAAGAAAGAATCCATAGCCCAACGCAGGCACTGGGGTGCAGTTTCAACTTTTAATTCAATAAAATGCATGGATGAGGGAGAGTAACAAATACGCAGGGATGACAGATAGAAATGAGGGTAAGTGATGAAAGGTAAGAGAAGTTATCTAATCTCAAGGCACCGATATACAGTTCTTAGCATCTCACAAGGACGAGCTATCCCCAGTTGGAGCCAATGTTGTAACCTAGGTCTGCATCCTCTGCCTCTCCTCTCTTTTCCATATTCCTTCATTAAATTTTCCTCTTCTGGTTGGTTAAGTCATTTTCCCACTACTGAGTGTCTTGGCCCTTATTCATCTTTTGAGTCTTTGCACGTTTATTTTCCATTTTTTCTTGAAAAGATGAAACATACGTTGTGTTTGGTTTGAATTACTTGTCATCACGTTTTTTGTGGATTGAGCTCACCACAGGTTTCCCAAGCATTTTTGTATGTACAGGGAATGTCTGTGCGCACGACGCAGGAAAATTCGGGCTCAGACTGTGGGAACAGATAGGTAAATTTTCAACAGTAAAGATCCACCAAGAAAATCATAGATCAACGACTCTCGTCCATTCGGATTCCAGAATCGCATGGGTTTTAATACCATGTTTGAAGTACTGAGTTGTCAAACACCTGAAGCCTTCGAAGAGATGAAGTCACAAGAATCTGACATGTCATTTCGACGATTTTACTTTGGGATTTTTATGAGAATAACATTTACAAACATTTGAAACTCCCGAAGCCCATATTTCTAAAGAGAATTTGGATCGTTCGTCAGTCACGACACGTGGTAGGAGATCATTCACTTAGGGGATTTTCCTCCAGGAGATTTTTAGGTTTCACATTCAAAAGTCCTGAAGAACCAAGGAACCAAAGTCCCGAATTAAATATAGAACATCCATCATATGGGACATGTGGTGACATATTAGTTACTTTGGCGATTTTCCTCAGGGAAGTTTCAAAGCACTAACATTTGAAACTCCCAAAGCCCGAAGTGTCGAAAACCCAGAATAAATCAAGACCATACATCGACAGAGACATGTGGAAGTAGATCATTTACTTTGGGGATTTTACTTTGGTAGATCTTCACGCTTAACATTTGAAACTCCCGAAGTCCCGAAGCCCAAAGAACCAAGGTCCCGAATTATCGAAGCATGTGGCACACTCATGAGGCAGGACACTTGGCATTCATATCAGGTCATTTGGTTGTCATTCTCCCATTTCCACATGACACATGTCACCTCTCTTTCCTAGAAATCTTAGAAACCGTGACATAATACGACATCAGGCTGCCACATCACTTCAACGATTTTCCTCCAGGAGATGTTTTATGTTTCACATTCAAAGCTTCCGAAGCCCGAAAGTCTGAAGTGAATCTGGACCATTGATCCCAGGTCAATGAGAATCATCGATCCTTGTAGTAGGTAAATGTCACCTAGATCTCGGATCGTAATCATATTGACGACTATAGTTCATTGTGGAGACGCAAACTGCCCATATGTTAATTTTCCAGAGCGGTCCCRCAATTTAAACCATGGTTTTGTTGGAAGGGTACGTGGTAGCTTGTGGTGCATTGTGGGCCCAAAGGYRGTCTGGATCCAAACCACCCTTAAAATCTCCCACAATCATGTGCTTGAATGAAATCACATCTCCACATCACCTCCACTCATCCCACTCACCAATATCGCTCCTCTCACCACCCAACACTTGTCCTTTGTTAACCCCCCACATTGATCTCCATCAGTAGTGACCCATCTCTCCATATCGATGGCCCTTGTCGCAACTCAGAGCTCCCTAACCTTTCTACCTTTAATGGTGGGGGAGATGTCTGATTAAGTGGTTTTTCCATCATGGGCCCTACCTAACATGGAAACTCCTCAAGAACTCATACCCCCCCCCCTTTCTAATATGTTTACCTCTTACACCCCCCTTTGAGTTCCTCCTAGGTTGTTTTTCAATACTACCCCCTCTTTCCTTTCGCCACCTGTTCTCCCCTCACTTCCCAACCTATATAATCCTCCTCTCCCTACACAACACATGTATCCCTCACTACTCATCATCTACCCTTGCGTCCATTCATCATTTCTCTTGCCTCCACGCCTCCCCTCATGCCCGATAGGCTGACAATCATTCTAGTGAGGCTATTTCACAGGTACAGATGGCATCTTATGATGTCAATACAAAATGCGCTTGCATTTATAAAGCTAAGGCATAGAAAGAGAGTTAAATCGCAGTCACAGGTCGACACATATAGTTACATAAACACTTCAACAAACTCTTCTCATGCAGCTAATTATCTCTAGTGGTCTCCAACAATTCATAGAAACATCGTCGTTCAACAGAGAACTCTACTATGTCACTCCAAGGCTTATTTTAGGCCACTCAGTTCCTCTAGCACATGCATTCGTTCTGTCGCAGAGACATTAGTAGTTTCATTTGATTAAGTCCAACATTTTCCTAGATTAGATGCAAGAGTGGTCTTCTGTGTGTGATAAGAACCACTCTTGTTGTTTAATTCTGATATCTTAGTGAAGTTGATACTTTGTTTTATGAATAGTTCCCTAGATTGAGGTCTCGGTCCCATAAGGACGAGAGCCTCTGCAACTCTTTTGGATAGTTATTTTTTGGATATTGTAAGAGGTAGGAATTTTTGAGGTAGGAATAGCAATACAACAGACTGGTTGCACCCGTTTTATGCATGGATTAAATATCTCTACCTGGTTAACATACTCTTGATGACAGTGTTTCATTCAACTCTTCATGTGTTTTCATTCTTATCTTGAATACAATTTTTGATTTGTGCAACATACATTTCATTTCCTTTCAGCTATGGTATGGCTTATTTTTATTGATATGCAACCTGTCAAACAACTAATTCTTTGGTGAAGATTTGTTTTCTGTAACCTATGGGAATTATTGTGTTTTGATACATGTTTGATGTCTTGAAATGATATTTTAAGTATTGAACTTCTTGAAGAAGATTATTCATTGAGTAGTTTGGTGTTTCCCTCTGTCTTTGATAATTTCATTATTCTGTCATTAGTGTGCCATCAACCAAAGAGGGCCCTCATCCATGTCGTTCTGCCAACCCAACCTTGCCTTTGTCTTGATAGAATAACCCTCGGACCAACCAACAAAAAGTTAAAAGAAGAAATCATTCTAAAATGATAGGTGGCCTAGATTTTCCCTTTAGCATTCAGGTGCATACTTTAGGACCAACAGTTACATTCAGAGTCTCTTGTTTTTTCTCATTATCACTATGTTTTTTTTGGAGCCCTGAAATTTCATTTTGGAGTGCAGTTACAATTTGATCTATTTATTATGTCCTTGACTCAAATATTACACATAAGTTATCCAATTCCACAACGCTTCTAAAAGAATCGACACAATCTTCCTCATCATGTCGTGAAAGTTATTTATATTCTTCACTCTTGACCATTGATAACTTCATCTTTCCCTCTAAATCAAGAACCTTCTCTTTTAGTGTTTCAGCAAATCCTCGAGAACCAAAACAAAGTCCACCTCACCAAGGTTCTTCATCAGTATCAATTGGACTATCCCCAGATCCATTAGTAGTTGGGCCATCACCTACAAATTTGATATTGTTTACATAATGCACTTCATCTATAGTATTATGTCCATATCTTGGCAAACCGTCTTTATTTTCACATGCATCTCAATCGATAGAAGTTTGGAGGCCTGCATATTATTTATACATGGACAAATACTCTTCCAAAATTATAAAGAAGAGGTCTAATGGAAAACACCTCTATTGTAAGGTCAATAATAGGATAGTTGGTATGAGCACTAGGATAGGAAAACACCAGCATTGGCAAGCAAATTTGTACTATAAAAGAACAGTAATAGGATAGTTATTATGAGCACTAAGATAGGAAAACACCAGCATTGGCAAGTAGAGGTCTATTGTAAAAGATCAATAATAGGATAGTTAATATGAACATTCTCACAAAGACAACCCCTGTCTTCCAGGAACATCATAGATCTTGTAATAATAGAGTGCCTCATAACCATCACAGTCAGCAGGTCAACATGTTCTTCTCTATTTTAGATTTATATATATGTAACTCATTGTCAATACCATCAATGCCAACCTATATTTCCATATTTCCAAAAATTTCCCCTTTGGCATTGATGGAAATATTATTTTCATTTCTCCCCCTTTGACATCAAGGGAAAATGGTTGAATTACTCCCCCTGACTTTGATCATTGTCTCCCCCTAATTTGATTCCAATTGATTCATTATTTTCTTGAGAGATTAGATTGGAAGAGAGAATACTCCCAATAATTTCCTAAGATATTCAAATACATCTTTGCTTAAGGGCTTAGTGAAAATATATACAAAATGTTCTTGTGTTGGGACATATTCCAATTTAATGTTCTTATTTTCAGCTCGATCTCTTAGATAATGGTATTTTATTGGAATGCATTTTGATTTTGAGTGTTGGACAGGGTTCTTGGAGAGACTTATAGCACTTGTATTATCACAGTAGATAGTAGTGGGTTCTTCAAACACTATTTTGATGTCTTGCAAGGTTTGTTTCATCCATTCCACTTGTGTGCAACATTTTTTCAATGAAATATACTCAACTTCAGTGGTAGACAGAGAAATTGAGGATTGTTTCTTTCTTATCCAAGCTACCAATGATTCTCCCAAGAAGAATGCTCCTCCACTTGTACTTTTATTTCATCTACACAAATTGCCCAATCTGCATTTGAATAGGCCCTTAAAGAGAATCAATTCTTCCTAGGGTACCACAAACCAAGATCTATGGTTTATTTTAAATACCTAAAGATTCTTTTCACAACTTGAAAATGGCTCTCTTTTGGTGCAACTTGGAATCTAGCCACCATCCCAATAGCTTGCTTGACATCAGTAAAATACCAATCATTGATCTGTAGTGTTTTGGATCTACAGTCTTGGACTCATCTTCCTTTCTTATTGTTCATCCTACTGTCATAGGTTTACAAACATGTTTGCAATCCTCTAACTAGAATTTCTTAAGCATATATTTAACATACTTGGACTGATGGATAAAGAATCCCCTTTTGGATTGTACTATTTGTAATCCTATAAAGAAATTTGGTTCACCAATCAAGAACATTTCAAATTCTTGCTGCATCCTCCTAGCAAATTCCTTACTCATTTTTTCATCATCACTCCCAAATATAATATCATCAACATATACTTCCACAATAATCATGCTCTCACCAACAATTTTACAATAAACATTGTTGTATGTTGATCCTCTTTTGAGGCCTTATACTTGTAAATAAGAATCCAGCCTTGCATACCATGCTCTTGGTGATTGTTTTAGCCCATAGAGTGATTTATTTAGTTTATAGACATAGTCTCCTTTGTTATTTAATTGAAATCCTTTTGGTTTCTCAATATTGTTGAAATTACTAATACAACTAAGAGGGGGGGGTGAATCAGATGTCTTTGAGCTTAAACAATAATAATTCTATTAAAACATTTTTAATCTTTCTTCAAGTGATCATCAACATTATACATCATATAGACAGTAAAAGTAAAAAGAATCAATCACACATAAGGTATACACAGAGACAGATTTACACGAGGAAACCCATAAAGGGAGAAAACCTCTTCTTCTTCGAAATGATAGGCAATATTTTAAGTTCTGTACATCATCTTTAATTGAGAATCAACTCAATGTGAGGCTGCTAACTCTATTTTTACAAGCTGCAACTTATTTGAGAGCATCAACTCTCTGGTTTCTCTAGCACCTACTAGAAGGAAGCACCAACTCCCTATATGTTCCAGCACCAACTGGATGGAAGCATCAACTTCCAGTTACACAAGCTCCAACCTGTATAACAGAGAACACGTGTTCTCCCTTGCACCACCCTGCCACCCTGGTTTCTCTGGCTGCAACCAGATGGAAGCTACAAATTCCTGTGTTCAAGCTCCCACTTGAACCTCTGAGGACAACAGTCCTCCCGAGCACCTCCCAACCTCCCTATAACATAAATTAACATATAAAATTTCAACTACACAGGTATATCAATTCTTACCAATATTTCTTTGTTCTGTAAAACTGGTATTCTACAAACTGTTCTTCTATTCTTCTCTTCCTCTGTCTATTCAGCAAGTCTGATCTGCATTAAATCGCTTTGTCATTCTTCTCTGCTTCAACTTCTCTTCATCATATTTTACTCTTCTCTAAGTTTCATCTCACACTGTGCATATTCTCCATCTCACTCTGCACACTCTGATTTTCCCTCTCTTACAGTTTTATTCTTTTCTCATACTGAACGACCAACCATACACAGTCTGTCTCATTTTCTTTTATACACATCACCAAGGCGGTTGCACTTCGCATTTCGTTAGGCAAAAGAAAGACAATTGTCCGAGCAACTAAAACGCCAATAGATTCGCAATCATGAATCTGTTTCACTAACATATTCGTAACTAAGGGGTTAACTATGAGAGAGAACAATAACCTTCCGATCATATTCCAAATTCACCTGCACCATTGGATTGACTTCATGAGATCTTGCATTTATTTCCTTTAAATCGGGTTTCGACATTTCGGCAATCCTGTGCTGAGTGTCTTGACACTTCATTTCGCGATCTCCAAAGTTCCGATACAGAACTTTTCTGTACTAGCTCCTTCCCCAATATGACTATGGTCATAACCAAGCGCCTATGAAAAAAACGCTTTCACAATTTCTCATTTCGTGATTTTCGACACTATTCTCCATTGACCCCAAGTCAGCGAAATTTTGATCACTTGCCACATGTCCTATGATTCGATGGTCCAGATGTGATCTTGATTCAATGGCTACGATTGAATTGTGATTTCGCGATTTCGGCATTCTTGTTGCATTGGGTTCTTTGCCTCTCCATGTCACGATTCGTGAAACTCCGATATGGAGTTAGATCAACGGTCCAGATCTGATCTCTATTCAATGGCTGTGATTAAATCGTGATTTCGCATATCATGATTTCGACATCCTTGATGTCCAGTGTTTTTGTCACTTCAAAGTCCCAATTCATGAAACTCCAACATAGGGTCGGATCAACGGTCCAGATTCAACCTTAATCTGACGGATCAGATTAAATCATGATATCGCATATCACGATATCAAGATTCCTGATGTTAATAATCTTTGACATGTCCAACTCGCGATCCTCGAAACTTCGACATGGACTGGAATCAACGGTCCAGATCAAATCTTGATCTGACGGCTCAGATTACATCGCTATTTTTCATATCACGATATCGGGATTCCTGATGTTAATAATCTTTGACATGTCCAAATCGCGATCCTCGAAACTCCGACACGGACTGGAATCAATGGTCCAGATTCATCCTTGATCTGACGGCTCAGATGATGTCGCGATTTTTCATATCGCAATTACGCCCACTTCTCCTTGTACCTTAAAGGACGTGCGGGTTCTTCTTGATCCAACGGTGGTCAGATCCTGCACTTGGATCTAACGCCTGAGATCTGTCCTCCTCTTCAATGATCTCTTCTTGTCTACATTCAGATCTTGCCTGTTGCATTGCCTTCAATCATTCGATATTCCTGAACTTATGCATGCTACTTTCCATCAATAACAAGAATTCGATGTCTGTTAAATATTTTCCATTAATCCTCTGTACATTCTTCCTATACTTATGCCATTCGCTCTTCCTGTACTTATGCAATTCACTGTCTGTTAAATATTTTCCAACAATCTCCCCCTTTGGCATTGATGGCAATACAAGCACCCACATGCATTCGGCCGCATGCATTCGGATCTCTTATTACGAACTCTTTTCTCCCCCTTTGACATCAATGTCAAAGAAGAAACATTCTTCCCCTGATCTGTTGAAAAACATACTCCCCTTGTCGACTATAAGCATCTTGGAACTACACCAGATATTCAATAAGTACTCCCTCTGACCAGGTGAACAGATTAGACACAAGAGATTAAAACCCCCAACTTTTGACGAAGATATCCAAAAGGGGTCGTTGCTAATGGTTTAGTAAAGATATCAGCAATTTGTTCTATAGAAGGTATATAATTCAGTTGAACAATTATGTTTATAACTTGTTCTCTTAGAAAATGGTACTTGATTGGAATATGCTTAGTCTTGGAATGAAGAAAAGGATTCTTGGAGACACTAATGGCACTGGTGTTATCACAATGAATAGGTATGGGATCAGTGTAATTTACCTTCAGAT
>SNQJ01S0075791.1:24699-43986 GCA_010110895.2 Picea sitchensis
TTCAACTGTTGATCCATTTTGATGTATATTTCTCTTCAAGTGATTTAAAACATTAGTGAAGAGACCCACTTTGATACCAATTGTAGGATCAGATCCTGTCACTGAGAGGGGAGGGTGAATCAGTGACATAATAACTTTATCAAATTTTTACTTTTTCCAATGCAAACAAAATTTGGACACAATGTTTTATCGAGGAACCCAATTGGGAAAACCACAAACACTTTTCTATTAATTGCAAAATTATTTTTTACAAGTTACAATAGAAAGAAGATGGTCTTCCTCTTTAGATCAACACCCATTGATCAGGATGCACCCACACCCCTTTTTCACCAGCTCCAACTGGTAGGAGGGTACAACCCCCTATTTAGTCAGCTACAACTGACAAGGAAGAACCTACTCCCCTGCATGCTTGTTGGCATAGGGTAAAACCCAGGGTTCAACGCTTCAAAAGTGCACCAACAAAACCCAAACTACTGACCCTTTCGACAACACCTGTGAAGCATATGAAGTCTCACCTGAGGTAGAGGAAGGGGGGGTTGTAGGACTAAGGTGTCTACAACCAAGCTGGGACACAGATATTTGATTACAACACTTAGCGGAGAACTTAGACAACAAAATGCATTAGTTCATGAGTCTCATTCACATCGCATATTAAACCCTTATTACAGATCATCGCAATAACAATAAAGATCAAGCACTTTCAATCACTTAGCACATAGCATTAGCTTAGATCTAGCATTCATTTATCTTTAATACCATTAAGCACTAAGTAACAGCATCAAATGCATTCATCATAAATGATAACAACAACACTAAGTAGATAAGAAACATAATTCACATCGCACAAAGCTCATCAAGACACAAGATATACGTGGTTCACCCCAGTGTAGGGCTACGTCCACCAAATTCTTCTTCTTATTTATTACTCTTCAATATTCTTACATTTAGTCTCTCTTGTGCACAAAACCATAGAGCAAAACTCCACAGAGGACAGGAGATATGTGTGTCAGATCCTCCTTCCCAAAATCAGGTCAAGGCATAGAGCCTTTGTTTGCACAAATCAACTTACAACCTCTTGCACTAAGCCAACATTAATACTTACAAAATATTGGGAACATAGCCAAACAGACTTCTTACATCGCTTAGCTACTTATTTATACATTTTAAAAAAGGCCTAATCATATGTAAACCCATGGGTCGACATCCCTTAACCCATTACATAAACACTAGTAAACCCTTCGCTAGGTCGACAAACCCATAAAACAAGTGAGATCCCGCGATCTCAACTCTCCCTGGGTGCTCCACCTTTGACCAGCCTATCGAAGTCCCAAAATTGGTCAAACATGACCAATGTTTCCTCAAAAATTGGTCAAGGGCCAACAGGTCCCCAACACTCACCTATGACTCGTCCTAAGTCACTTAGATCTGGAAAACACTCCTTCAAAGGCCTCGAGCTTAGCTTGAGCTTCCTTGAATTTCTTCTTTGTTAGAGCCTCCTTATTGATGAACTCTTGAATCAGTTTCTCTCTAACAGGACCTTCCAGGTGTTGTTCCATTGTCATTACCACTTTGTCTAGTTGCGATCGCCATCCTTCAATCTCTTCAAAAATTGTGCAGGTTTCATCCTGCACCGACTATAGTCTTTGTGTAACTTCCATGACTCTTCTATGTATGGAAGTAATATGTTTTTGGGCTGAACGCTACTCTTGGTATCTCTTGATTCACTCGACCACAGTGGGTAGCTTCATATGTGCCTGCATGGTGGATGCCTGCTACTGTGCCTCCTGGAGTTGTGCTTCTAGTTTCCTCATCTCTGGATCTTCTGTGAGGCATTCATAGGTTTTCACACTTCGATCACTCAACTTCTTACATTATAAGTCGAGCACATTGATCCTTCCAACTGCACTCTTAGCGGCTTCCTCCCTTTGGTCGCACACTTCTTGTGGAGTGCTAGATACTACTTGAAGCTCCAACTCCATTACCCATGCTTGAAGTTGCTAAATGGCCTCAGCGAGCTTCCCCACTTGAATCTGGTTTGACTCTTGTTCTTCCCATTCCAAACCTGACATAGTGCAGAGTGATTTAGTCACCACTTATTTGAGTGTAGTCTTCTCTGTGAGAAACTAGTCTTTTTATTTCTGTATCTTTGCATTTTCCTCCTCGAACATCGCCTGAATTTCATCTTTATCCTTCTCGTAGGTGGTTACGTAGGACTACGCAACTCATAGTTTCACTAAGACCTCCTCCTTTTATTTCTTCAGGACTTTTGTAGCCTATTATTTTTCTTCTTGGACTCGCTGAAGCCGAGCCTCTATTGCATTTTCCAGTCTTCGTAATTGGGCGGGCTAATCCTCCAATTCTGTAATCTTTGAAAAAGAAGGCACAATAGGTACTGCATGACTCGAATGGATGGCTTGTTGTATCTCCTTCAACTCTTTCTCGATTCTTTCATACAACGTCTCCTACTTTTCTCCATATCATTGCAAGATATCCTTTGAAGCATCCTCGACGACTGCGATGATTATATCAATGTCCTCATCTGTGAGCGTGGCCTTCATCTTGGGCTTACTAGTGCACGTCTTATTTCTTGTCGAAGATTTCTATGGTGAAACCTTCCTTTTCTTTGATGTTTCTGCCTCGGTAGGGGGGTCCTTTGGTGGTGTAGCTTCACCTTCTTCTTGCATTTCTCCATCATCCCCTCCTCCTTGTTCATTTCCTTGGTCATATCCTCCTCCTTCTGGTGATCCAAATCCATCTTTTGTAGTGGTGTTGTCCTCCTTATTAATTTCTATATATGGACTTTTACCTTTTTCTTCTTTTTCTCCGTGTTGTTGTTGTGGGTGGGAAATCTCCCTACAGAATAGCATTAAGGGTTCTGTAATGCATGCAGAAATGACCTAAATTCTCCTACTTTTTACCAACATCCCAATCATAAACCCCATTATTCATATGCAAATACAAGGTTAAAAATATCAGGTAGAGTTTATTTACAATTATTTTCCTCCTCTCAAATGGGACCCCTACCCCTTCTTTTATAGGCTAGAAAAGGCTAGGTATTTGGACGAGTGATCGGATATGGGCGGTCAAACAGTTTAGGTAACTTACCCAAAACTATGATTTCCATCTGCAGCTTTCATTTTTTCATGCTTTTGTACGTATACGCGGGTTGTAGTGGGACAACTAGCATATACACGTGTTCAGTAGTGGAGCAGGGTGTGTGTGCCTTAAAAAATGGTGTCTTTATGAGGAGATGTTCAGTAGTGGTTTGGAAAAATATGTAAAATGAGATGTCATGATGCCAGATAAACATATCTGGTAAAAAATAGGGTTATAACATATGCCCCCTAATGTGTGAGGTCAGAACAACATCTGATGTCCAAAATACATTATCAATCTTCACCAACATATGAAACAAGTGAGCCCAGGGAGCAGAGTTTGGGAGGTTCCATCTACTAAATAACAATTGTCTCACCGAGGTGGGCATACCCATGCTCATAATGAAATAAAATCATGGCTACCAATAAAATACATTGTAGATCCATGTCATATAACTATATAAAGTGTAGTCGCGAGAAATACACAACAGATTTACATATCGAAATAAAAAATATGTACATGTATAGTATCCATCTTCAAGAAGAGAATAAGGCCTCATGGATAAAGATGAGGCCTTCAGAGATCGAGCAACAACTTCAAAATATTCACAACTCGGGTAGGAGTGTAATATGAGTTTACGACTTCACTACCCATAGGTCTTCGACGTCTTGTCATGAACGGACTAGAGGATTTTGATGATCAGGCTGAGGGCTTCATGGACTTTGAACAAAGACTTGATTGGGATTTTGGGATGGCTGGGCATGAGGACAAGAGACAATATACAGAGGGGCCGACTCAATCTTGGTAAAAAATTCCCTTGGACAATAGCACTACAAATGATGAGACTCAGGCAACATGACGTTGACCTAAGTTCATGATGCAGGAGGCAACACAAACTCTCCATATGTTTGGAAGAATAACCAAACGAAGGAGGACACAAATATATGTAGCGAGAACAACTTCCTAAGGTCATATTAAATCCCAGGGCTTAACGAACAAACGAAAGGATGTGCTTTTTCCAAGGGTGACTCATTGTGCTACCAACAAAAAGAAAATACTTTACCCTTCCTCTTTTTGGGGTATATTTGATTTTTTTGTCTTTTTCAATAATTGTGGAAAGATTGAAAAATAATAAAAGAATTATACATTGCAAGGGAGGATCTAGTGTCGTAGACATACTAGTTCCAAGCACAAGGAACACATGGATGCTCAAAGAAAAGGGGCATATGTAGGAATATGAAACTCGTGAAAAATACTCTGTGGTCCAAGGTATCAAGAAACAGAGGAAAAGTGCTATAGGGCTTGCATATAAGGCATGCTTCATATGGTTCAGTCGAGAGAAACATGGATCCAACATTAGGCCAAAGACATAGGTATGAAAACGCGATTAATAAGACACACAATGGTAACGTCCTTGGATGTAAGTTTAATGAGCCTGGAGAAGGTAATCTCGACGGTTTTTCATATTTAGAGAGTCTGAAAAAGGGTAAAAGGAGACTCCACTGGGGTACCTTTTTCGAAGATAGTCTAATCAATTCGAAAAAGGGGTAAACTAGCACTGACAAGTCATCTATTCAAAACCATTTTAATGAGTGTGATAAAGACAAGATCACTCGACAATTTTTTCATTTTTAAGGAGTCTAAAAAAATATTAACTATGGACTTTGCCAGGAATGTTCTTCTGGACCATTTTAACGAGTGTGAAAGAATAAGGTCACTCGATGATCTTTTCAATTTTATGGATTCTAAAAAGAGCTTAACTATGGACTCCGTGGGGGTTCCTTTTTCGTAAATTTAGTCCCTCAGGCCTGGAAAAGGGGTAAAATTATACCTGAGAATACTCTTCTAGAGAACTAAGGCCCCTAGAGTATACCTTTGTTTGTACTATTGACCATTCAGACCGAAAAAAGGGTAAACTATTGTTGGATATGTAAGTTTTAAACCTGCGAAGTAAAGAAATGCATATAGATTCTTAAGCAATACAGAAATTAATCAATGGCTCATACACAGAGTACACAGAGATTTTTACCGGAAACCCTCAACCGGGAAAACCTTTATTATTTTCATTATATCGAATTTCACCATTCGCCATACAATATATACAATGTTTTTAGGTATTCCGTAGATACCAAAACCCTAATCCCTTAATCCGGGATTAATTTACAAATCAGCTAAAAATAGCAAAAACCGCTAAAAATAGCAAAAACCGCCCTCATCGTACTTACATAAGTACATACTATTTAAAAATAGCAAAAACCGCAGTCGTCGTATCTGACGCACCCACACACACACACATGCAAAGAATATAACACATACCCAACAGGATAGACGTGACTTCAACCTTCAGTTTAGCGAGCATGAAAGGCCACAAGATCGCTCGATAGTCTTTTCATGTTTAGAGGGTCTGAAAAGGGATTAAAAGAAGACCCGTTATGTTTTGGGATTCTCGAGGTGAGGTCAAGAGTGATAATGAATCATGTAAATGAGGCTCAAACTCATAATTAGGAAAAACTAATAACGACTCTCGAGCCTATAGTCATTAGTGACGGCATGGACACCAAAATGAAACCAGGATCTACCTAGGGTATCCATGTTAAGGTAGGCTATACCACTAAATTACGACACTTCTAAAGAAATAATGAGGGTTCCATGTCGCAACTTGGTGGGGTCGATCCTATGGCATAGTGATAAAGACAATATGATGCATAAAGTGGAGGTGGAATCCTAACTTAAATGCAACAAGTTGGAAACACAACTTTTTACCAAAGGACCTTTAAAAAGACCCAAATCTCTAAAAATTTTCCCAATACCCAAAGTAACAATCCATAGAAAACTCATTAACCATACTAAATGATTTTCAATTTAGCAAAAATTACAAAAGGGTCCAAAAAATGACAAAAAGGGGCCAAAAAGTCTATAAATAGAAGCTGGCAGCTCATTATCACCATTCTTAATTGAGAAATTGACTGTGGAGCCAAAAACACCCCTTTGATAAAAGAGTTGATTCTGGGAGCTTCGGTGGATGGAATGAACTTCCGATTGGACCAAGTAAGTACATACTAACCCCCCTTGCATCTCAATACTTCATTTAAGAATTTATTTTTGTTTTTTTGGGGGGTGACGACCTTTAAAATGGTTGGCCCTACGTATATGCGGGATGTCTTATGAAAGCCAGCATATGCCAGCATGTAGAGAAAATACTGCACACTGGCATACGCGACTGTCTACATTACAGTGCACGTATACCCTCCAACATAGGAAAAAATTAAAAAATGCAAGGGATAATCCCCCCTGGACTTGTCAATTACAGGATGTATGTTGATTGGAGGGAGAGAGAGCATGAGGACTTTGATGCTGCAGTCCCAGATGACCCTGATGTTGTAGCTGCACTAGATCAATGTAGCTTATTTAAGTTCTTCCAGAGTGCATTTATGCGAGCACAACCTAGGTTGTTGAATGCCTTGATCGATTACTGGCACCTGGATGTGGAGGCATTCATGCTTGAGGGACAGTCATTAACTCGAACGACTAAAGATATCTACTTTTTGACTGGCCTCTCAAGGAGAGGGGAACCAATCAACCTTCAAACTTTTCCTTTCAGGCCTCACAACATAGTGGAGTTGATTAAACTCCATTGCGAGGCAGGTACTGACATGGTGGGTACTCAGGTGTCGGTTCATAAGATCAGCAACCAATCGCTGAAAGTGATAGGTCTACTTATTGGGTGGATTACTGGATCCACATCTTTACACTAGGCTTCCCAGGCGCACCTAAATTGTGTGGTTCAGTGCTTAAATGCACAAAATTCTGACTGGAGTACTACGTTACTAGACTGCATAAAAAGGCAGTTGACAGAGTGTCGGATGTGGAGGCATGAAAACTTTGGGTTTGGTACTATCCTTTGTTCTTTTTTCTTCGAGAGGGTGCCTACTTTGAGTCTGAGGGAGATTGTACGAGGCCACGTAGCCTCTTCTCCAACAGTAAACAGATGGGCACATAGCCTGTTCTCCTTCAATGACAAGTTTTTCGATTAGTGGTCTCGGCATATTTAGACGATAGAGGACTATCCCTATGTCGGAATTGACTTTTCGAGGGACCCTGACATGGGCGTACCTCTCGAAGTGGTACGAGAAGATCTAGGTAAGATTGATTTTCAAAGTTATTTAATGTTTTTTTTTTTTATATATATCATTTTTCTATATATATTAGATTATCTGACAGGTATGTGTCTGTTGTGTGCAGATGTGGGGCCAGTGTGTCCAGCGGACTTTGTGAGGACCAGGCGACGTCCTCGACCAGAGGCTGCACCAGCCACATTCGGTGGACCAACAACAACAGGGGGACCTCCAGCCAGTGAGGCTGAGAGATTTTTGAGATGGGTAGAGAGGAACCTTACCTCGCTCACTTTCACAATCCCCATGGTAGAGATCGAGGATCTGCCACCATCTATGCAGCCTCATGTAGTTGGAGTGTCACAGACTTGGGTCCAGATTTTTCGGCATTTGGAAAACGTCATTGTTTAGTATAACAGGGCCAATAGGTCCCATCCTTAGTTATGCTAGACTACCTACGTGTCGAGGGCACCTTTTGTATATTTTTGAGGGCATAAGCCCTGTGACTCTTTACTAGACGTATTTTTGAGGCGCTTGTGCCCACCCATGTACTCTGATATTTTTGATATTATATATGGATTTTTATGTCTTTTTTATGTCTTATGGATTACATATACTTTACAAATGTATTTTCATGTGCGTGTGTATATTTTTCTCATATGTGTGCAATATGCCAATCTAATAGGTGATTAGCTAGAATGCCTATAACTTGATTCAATCTTCTAGGAACATGGATATACGTAATGTAATCAAAGATTCGTTCTAAGAGATGTACCCTAAGGAACCGTCGGTGTAGAGTAGGATCGTAAACACGGTAAACTCCATTTAACTGAGACACAACTAGCTGAGCATCTAAATATACCCAGAGGTGAGAGATACCATTAGACAAAGTGTCACAAAGAAACTCTAGAACTACATTGTATTTGGCGACATTGTTTGTGGTGTCACCTGAACAGATACATCCCGAAGATAGCAGTTGGCCTTGAGGTGTGAAAATCACCCAAGCCACGGAAGCAAGCTTCCGAGTGTGTTGGCTAGCATCGTCCGCAAACCCAACGAACACCTTTGATTCACTTGAAATATTCCATAGTGAAAAATATGACATCAATAATGACACGTCCACAAAACAAAAAAGACAAAAACTAAAAAATGAAAATGTACACAAACTATACATATGTTACAAAAAGTTACCCAAGGTGACCCACCTATGAGTAATACTTCTTGAGGTAGAGCCCATTTCTAGGCTTTGCCAAAGCATTTCCCTCAAATTCTACCAGACGATATGTTCCTTTTTAAAGAACCTCTTTTACAATGAAAGGTTTGAACCACATGGGTTTGAACTTATCTGCCCCCAGGGGGTCCTTATCTTGGTCATAGACTAGGAAAATGTCGCCTTCAGAGAAAATTCAAGGATGAATGGACTGATCATACTGACACTTGACTTTTTGTTTGTGAGCCTCATTGGCCAAGGCCGCATCATGAAGCTACTCATTGAACTACTCTAGGTATAATAAATGCTCTTCAAACGGTGAAGTGTCTGGCAATAACTATACTGCCAACTTTAGAGATGGCATCTGGCACTTAATAGGAAAGACTACTTCTAGCCCATAAACGAGTTGGAAAGGTGAGAAACCGGTTGCAGTCTTAGCATACATTTGGTAGACCCATAATGTCGAGTATAACATCAAATTCCAATTTGACTTGGCCTAATTGATCATTCATTGTAGGATGGTTTTAAGAGATTTATTTACAGCTTCCACCTAACCATTCACTTGTGGGTAGTAGGGTGACGAATGTTCTTGCTTCAACCCAATATTTGATGTTAAATCAGATATCATTGTGTTCTGAAAGTGACTACCATGGTCTATGACAATCTCTCTCGGGACACCAAACCTTGCTATGATATGGTTGAACAAAAAGAGAGTTGCAGTCTCTCCATCATCCTTGAACGTTGGCATAACTTTGACCCACTTCATGAATTCCCCTGCTTCAAATATTCTTAACTCTAGGAGGAAATAATATCTGTGATGGAGATCATCCCAGGGTTTGTCCGAACTAGTCATTGCTTCAATAATCACTTTGTTTGAGGGAAATACTAAGTCTAAAGAATCAGTATAGACAAGGGAACCTTGAGCCCAAATAGGCTCTATAATCGGATCTAACTCTTGTGCGGGAGTCGGATCAGGGTTGGCAGAAGCTTGTTGAACTATAGAGTGCACAAATTTTGTCATGGAAAAGGGCATGGACATACCATGGTGCCCCATCCCTTCCATCATGTCCAATGGGGAAGGAAGAATCCACGGATCGTTGAAGTAAGTCATACGAAATGACGAGATCTGAAAAATATCAACCTTATGGTGGTCTGAAATGAACTTAACATCGCCTTGAGGAGGCGGGTAATCAAAAGTACCCATCAAAGGTGGGCACAAACTAACCCCTATGTTGATGATGCTAGGTTGAGGGTTATCAATCATCGAGACCGCGGATGCCCCCAATGAAGGGGCAGGATGGGAGAAAGACAATTTATCAATGGTCACGATCCGACCCTCATGTGGAAACAACAAGACCTAGAAAACTTTAGCAACCATTGCTTGCATGGAATAGGTCCAACTCCTTCCTAACAAGAGATTGTAGTTGAGAGATGCATCGACCACTTCAACCTCGACACAAACGGTCTTCCTTTCTAACTGCACGAGGAAAGAGGGGATGATTCCATGTGGTCAGAATGAACAACCGTCAAAAGTGGTAAGAAGAGTAGGTGATGGAGACAAATAAGGCTGGCCAATGGCCTTCCAACAGGCCAAAGACATTATGCATGTCGAGTCACCCTCATCAACCATCGTGTGGAAAATGGTCCGAGTAAAATTTCCATGGTGTAAGCCACTACTATATGGAACACTACGTCCTAAGGGAGATGAGGTTTTAAGTTGGTCGTATCAAGTACCCAAATTATAAGTCTCTGTGGATCCTAAGGCGGATAACAGAGCCTTTCTCTAGGAAGGGTAGCTCTGGAGGACCTCCAAAGCAGACATTGCACAAGGGGTTTGAGACAAATCCTCCACCACATAGTATTTCTGGGTATCCCTTGCATTTGGGTTGTGAGAAGCTTTCTTGAACACACATTTTGGGATGCATGTCATTGTTTCACCCAACGTCTTCTTGATCTGGAGAGGAAGAGATGAGATTTCATCTTCTTTACCTTTCTTAGAGGTGCTTGGATTTCCATAGTCATGTTCTCTAGTTGATATATAGGCATCACCTTTCATCATATACACATTCACAAATGAAACATTACTCGAAGACAGAGGGGGTCCTTGACTGCCCCCTTCTGTGCTTGTAGAGGCTTGAGTTAAGTTTTTCCCTTGTTTAAATGGGTTCGTTAACACAACAGGTTGTTGTTGTGAGAATACATTTTGGGCCTCCACAAGCCGAGGGCACTAGTGAGTCGGGTGGTATTTAGTGCACAGGTTACATAGATACTTCGACTTCCTCTTTTCAGTATTTCCCCCACCAGCATTATTAGTGGGTTTCTTATCCCCCTTACCCTTATTTCATTGTTTCTTCTTTCCATTAGGCTGTTAGGTGGCCTTCGGATTTGTTGATTTCACACTGTGTACATCCGACGTTTGGGTAGGGGGAGCAGCCGGACCAGTGGTCTGGTTGGCCGTTGTGTGTTGTATTGACAATTGCTGCAATTTTTTTGTCAGTTGATCAACGAGATTTGTTTTTGTTGAACCAACAATACCATCAGCATGTGGTCCAACCCTCTGTCTAGTTTTATCAAGTATTGACAATGGCGCATCTGAAAAAATTTCATATAGTAAACTAGACTGAGAGTAAATTAGCTCAAGTTGTTGAGCTCTCATGATTGCATCTTCTTCAGAAAACAATCCCGATGTTGTGACATCTTTGGATAATTGTGGGACCAAAGACTTAAGAAAAAAATCAAGTAGGAATGTTGGTGGGACTGGAACTTTAATCAAACTCTTTCGGTGACTCCATTCTTGGATGTGATCAGAGATATGGTCCACCTTTGTCTATTTGAAATTGGCCAACAATTCGGTGTCGTCGTTGTATCTCACAATTAATTGGAAATGGTTTAAGAAGGCCATTTCCAATTTTTCAAAGGAAGAGTATCTTGAGCGGTTAAGCTCAATGTACCATTTCACAGCATTCCCAATGAGAGTGCATTGAAACAAACACAACTGTATGGAGTCGTCTTTCAATAAATTAGACAAGCACCAAAGGTGAAAGGTAGTCACATGATCTCCTGGATCTTCATTAGGCTTGGATTCAAACTTTGGTATGTCAGAAGGAAACTTGGTCGGCATAGGAGGCCAATGTAGATCATGACAGATAGGGTCATTCAACAACCTTGTCAAGTCTGGCAAATGCAACGTTGCTAGAAACGGTAGTTTGGGTTGTTGGTTATAACCATGGAAAAAGGAGCCTGGAGTTTGACTGGCACCAGGTTGCCAGGAAAAGTTGGGTTGCTATCCAGGGTTCTGGTAAAAACCATGTCCATGACTAGTGTATGGATTCTGCATTTGTGGAGACATCATCGGTTGATTCCCGAAATAGGACGTAGACGGTTGGGAGTGCATTGCGTTCGAAGGACTTTGGGAAGGGTCGCCCCATGGTGATCCCATGGGCATAGGTCCTGCACCTTTCCCAGGGTTCCATTGGTTGTGAAATGGGTTTCCCCCGATCGACATCCTTGATGAGGGAACTGATCCCTGCYAAGAATTCCAAGRCCCTTGTGYGGAAGGAATTCTTGGGTTTGCCCCTTRTGCAGGAATAGTACCCTGCATAGGATTTGGTTGTCCATAACYRGGATTATCCCCGATCAAGAAAGAAAYTGACRAGAAAGCGTTGTTACYAGATGCGTCGAACAAAGAGAACAATGTTGAACCTACCAATATKCTATGAAAAGGTAGTCCTTGACTCTCTGCTCMAAACGAACTATGGTGTGTGTCTAGCCTGGTGAAATGATGGTGAGMATCACCGAGCGAAGGGGACRAAGGAGGTATATGACCTCCTCCATAAGGGAAAGYGTTAAAGGAATATGAAGTGCCCCCCATGGATCCTTGYAGAGGAGCGTTASAGCTCTCTGCCCCTAGACCTAAATTCTGTAGAGTGGAGTAGGAAAGTATAGGGCTTGTACCTRAGCTAGGCATCCTTTATGAGAATGGAGGGCCTGTCGCACTCTGTGTGAAAGGAGCAGTGGTCGCTGCCATAGATGGGATCAAACCATTGCTCGAGGTAGAGGCGATCGAGACCATGGTGGCCCAGACCGGTGACATTGGGTTAGGAGGTGGAACACCCCTTGTGGTGACAATCGTAGTGGTAATAGGATAATTCATGGAAGAAGTGGCAACATTTGTTTCCATTTCTTCTTGTGACACTGTCTGGCACTTGTAAGGATAAATTTGTACGATGATGGGTGCTGAAATATCAGTGGTCATAGTTTCAGATGGACCAAGAGCTTCCGCTCCAAGGTCTGAAATGGTTGGTTCCTCCGAAATTGAAAGTTATTCTCTCGGAGGTTGGTCAAGCATAGTTTCCTATGACCTGGTCGCCTCAAAAGACCCTTGTTGGTCTAGTTTTTGCCTTAGTGGTAGCGGGGGTGGATCCAGTGTACCCGGTGGCAGGACAAGAATCCTTCATGACTGACAGAGCTCCTAATCCTCCACTGTGTGAGAATATAAATGACACAGTAGGGATTTCTATTTGTTCAAGAGAAACACAAACTAGAAAAATTCCCTATGAGATAAGACAAGCAATCACTAACTAGTTGGAAGAACAATTACAACAAACAACAATAGAGAAACTTATCAGTACAAGTGAAACTCGAATATGAAAGCACCCTCTGGGTATAATCTGTAAATTCAGCTCGATGTCTGTCCTAGGTACCACAGTCTACCCCCGTATTCACCTATGTAAGTTCCTAAAATAAAGGCAACTAGGTTTCCAGCGCATGAATAGTCACCAGGCAGGTAGAGTCGACAGTCGGGTGGACCACAATGAGCAGGGTATCAAGCCCGAAACCTATCAAGGGTATCGAAAGCAAGTGGTCCAGAATAAAAATGAGGACCTCGAACGGATTCGAGACCCACGAATCTTTGTGGAAAATTCTATCGACATAATCCCAAGACAAGCCCTCTATATGTGTTCCCCACTACGCTTGGTCCAGCTTTGGAGGGGTTATCTCGGCTACCTTTCCGCACACAACCTCATGTTTATCCCCTGTGTTAGAGGGGGGTCCCAGATAAATTTCATGATACTGGACTTTTAACACTCCCTAGCACAAACTCTTATGTATGTTTTACAACCTTGAAGAGTTTCCACTCCAACCTAAATCAAGGCTCTAGCCTAGACTAGTTGATGGACCCTACAAAACATAAAGTCTAGTTGATTTCAATTAATCATGAATTTTTTGGCTTGTCTTAAGTCAAAGTTTATGAAAGTGAAACTAGTTATGTTTTGAGAGACAAAAGAGAAGATAAACAGAAAGTTGGAAACAAAATAACTTCTTCTTGACAAATTCAAATTTTCTCTTTTAAATTCTTTAACCAACTTTTCAAACTATTTTTTCTAAGATCTTTGAACAACAAACTCAACAGAGGATTTCACTTGACTACGAGCTACTTATTTTCCTAAGTAAACAACCAATAACTTGTGAAAGAAAAACTTTTCCTTGATTATTAATGCAAACAACCAACTACTCAATCAAACAAAGAAATGAAAAATTTCAACATGCTTTAAAATAAGAGAATTGAAAAATGGATTCCTTTTCTTTCTTCTAAATAAAGAAAAAAGATAAAGTGAAGACAAAACAACAACCAAAATAACTTATGGACCTACTGCGGATTGTAGGGAGTCACTTGACCAAACCTCAAAAGGTTTATCAGAGAAGACTCATAGATTTGTCTAAAACTCTATTACAGAAAATTCAAGAAATATTTTTGATGAAAAGAAAACTATGCTACATTCAAACCTAGGCTATAGACTATGATCACAAAGACTAGGGCAGAGACCAAAAATAATGGCTTTTGGAAGGTAAGAGGATGACTACCTCTCTCTATCAAAATATCTCCCCGACACAGAAAAGTGAATGTCACCTCCACAACAAGTGTATATACACGCGCTGTCCAAATTCAGAGTGTGTATGGATGCATACAGAGCTACTACAGGGCTCATATAGCTCTGTAAATGCTCAAAAAAAAAAATGAAAAAAACACAGTCCAGCACAGGAAGGGAGCACTAGTATTGGAAACTAGAGTCCCTTAGAGAAAGAGAAAATTACGTTGGCAAAGAAAATGCAAGTAAATTTGATAGAACAAATCTAATCTGAGGTTATCCTAGGCTATAGACTGCAACACAAAGACCCTGACCAAATCTAGGAAACCCATGAGAAGGATCACTTCTGACAGGGAAAAGAGGATGATTGCCTCTCCTAAAACAAAACATTCTAGACTGAAGCACGCAATTGACAATTCAACAGCCCAACGGATATACGTGGGTTGTCTAAAGGTAGGGCGCATGTATACGCAGGCAGGTCTTCTGTAGGTTGTGTATACCTTTGTACATTTCTGGAAAGAAAATCAAACAATCAAGAAATCATGTAGGGAGTACTGGTATGCAAGACCAGAATCCCTACAAACTCATACTCTTGCAAAAAACTCATAACAAAGGTAATAAAACCAATTCTAAAATACCCAAAAAGTATCCCTAGAAAACCCTAGAGATTCCCCAGTATGGTCGCTAATTCTGTTGTGTGTGGGAAATCCTCCTATAGACTAGCATTAAGGTTCCTCCTCCCAATGCTGACCTACATTCACACAAATACAAACAAAGAACTCTGCATGCATATGATATATGAACTAATGGGTTAGAGATTCTATCAAAATATAATCAAATTTAAATATTGACAATCTCATATGGCGGGACAGGAAAAGTACTTCTTTTTATTAATATCACAAGAGTAACCTTACAATGGTGAGATCAACCACTTCTCCTCGAATCAGGTCCTGGGATCCTCTTCAAGTGTGCTCCAACTTCTTTTGTATATGATTCTCTTCACACACTAGTTGCAAAAGGTTGGGACAAAGGGAATGCAAAATCGGCTAGAGTTTCTTTACAATTATTTTCCTCCTCTCAAATGGGACCCCTACCCCTTCTTTTATAGGCTAGAAAAGGCTAGGTATTTGGATGAGTGACCGGCTATGGGAGGTCAAACGGTTTAGGTAACTTACCCAAAACTGTGAGTTCCATTTGTAACTTTCCTTTTTTCGTGCTTTTGTAGGTATACGTGGGTTGTAGTGGGACAACCAGTGTATACACACGTGCAGTAGTAGAGAAGAGCGTGTGTGCCTTAAAAAAGGGTGTTTTTAAGAGGAGATGTTCAGTAGTGGTTTGGAAAAATATGTAAAATGAGATGGCCTGATGCTAGGTAAACATATCTAGTGAAAATTAGGGTTATAACAACTACTCTGCCTGACATTCTCAACCCGGGTGACCAAGGGGATACCTATGATGTCCGTGTCATAGAGCTCTGCATATTCAACTAGTACAAGGAACTCCTTTGACCATTCTTTGGTGATATCCTCTATGTCTTCATCGTTCAACTTATAATAGGACTGTAACTCCTCGTTGATCTCATCCCTACACCTAGTGATATAGATAAAGTGTCGATCTATGTGGAACTTTGCTAGTGGTATGTACTAGTGCAATGTGTTCAGGGTCAAGCATGGGAATGCCTCAATAGCACACTTCAGTTGTTGGTAGTACGCATGGAACACAACGTTCTGTTGCCAATTCTTAGACATGTCATTCATGTACCACAAGGTGGATAACCTTGCGTCCAATGGCTCTAATGGATCAACTTCTGGAAATGTTGCTCCTTCCAGCATATTCCAAGAGACAAATGTGATTAGTACAAGTAACCAGCTGAAATGGAATTCATACCCCTGATCCTGCACTTTGTAGCGCTCTTTATCGAGCTCGTTGATGAGGTAACTTGCCCAGTTCATTTGCATCCCCTCCCCACACTTCCCAGTGAGGTCTACTATGAACCCAATGACCTGTGTCAGACAGTTCTTTCTGACGAGCTTGCCAGCTATAAGTTGGAGAGAGAGGCACACTGCACCATCCTGGATAGAGGCTACCTTGTAGCCTAGCTTTCCCTTTTATACATCACCATAATCCTCCTTTATACATTGTTCCAAGGAGCGATTTGAATTCTTCCCTGGGTAGAACTATTGAGGGTCCAGTCCCTGCATGCTCAGTCCTGTGATCAAGTGGATCAATGCCGGATCCACAGTGATGCGCCTGTTGAGCCACAGATATCCTCCATGGTATCACAACAAGAGGAGTTTAATACAAGCGTTAACCTCCTGATGTCGGGTGAAGTGAGGGATATTCATTACATTCAATATCATGCAAGGATGATTTTAGGGGCTAAATTTCGCTCATGGGCTAATTTTCCATGGGTTTTCCAAAAATGAGATTCGCTATTTTAAAAATGATTCTCCCAAATTCTATAGGATAAAATTATTTTACCTTAAAAATCGCCAAAATTTTATAAAAACTATATAAAATCCTTAGAAATTTGAATATTTTTACAAAAATATCGCCAAACATTTATAGTTGGCATATGAAGGATTAGTAAGATTCCCCAAGGTTTCTACATTTTAAAACAAATTTCCATCCTTAAAATCATCCCTGATATCATGGACTGCGCCATCTCCTTAATCCATGGCTGGGATACTATGCACAGATTCTTCCTAGTCATCTTCATCAAATACCTATGGGGTGTGAGCATGGAATATTTCTTTCGGTTACCAATATTAAAGTCATTCTTCAGAGCTGGGATCTATCCCAACTAGGTTCCAACTATGCGTATCCCCTTCAGGATGTATGCAGTGATCAATGTATACTCAAAATCACATGGGATGTTTTCACGGTTAACCACCCCAGCCAAAGGCAATATGTAATCTGACAAGACTGATGAGATCTGCTTCCCGTTAGCCATATCATCATGATGCTTACTTCTCTTCTCAGTCTCAGGGTTAGTACAGCTATAATGACGTCTAGTCGAAGGGGATGATTGCAGTCCCCCAGTCGACGACGCCTGTATTCCTACAAAAAACTATCATCCATTATCTTTGTAAGGATCTCCCCAACAGATATCTCTAACACGTTAGGTTCTCCCAACATCCACACTTGTAGACAAATAGATCAGGTAGGAAAATGGATAATTGAGGTAATCCAATGGATGGTGAGGTCTAGAAATCATAGCACGATAAATAATTGATTCTCTGGTGGTGTGGATAATCAAGGATGGAAAAAATTGGTCCTGACGTAGCGTCTGACGGGTTAAATAAGAAAGCGCCATAACATATTCCTCCAACGGGTAGGAATGCCTCAATCAATACAAATCAGTCCATTATGGTGTGGTATAAACGGTCCATTCACTCATAACTACATTTTCTAGTCGTTTTGGGGCATCATTCTAACAGTATGTGTGCCTCCAATGGTCATATAGCTTTGCCGGGGCGAAGTCCCATTCTGCATGGTTCTTCTATTTTGGTGAGGTTCAAGTTCTGTAGATATGCCTCCTGTGAAGTATTCCTTATGTTATCTATTTCTTCCTGTAGTTTTTCTAGCTTAGCTTTCTTCTTATTGATCTTCTTGGCCTTCTTTCCCGTGATTTGAGCTTCTCTAACAATTTCTGGAATCCTCTTCCCATTTGTATTATTATTCTCTCCTGGTGCAAGGACTTCCCACTGTTGATGTGATCTTATAGATTTTGAGGTTAATTTCCCTTCTCTTACTATTTCTGGGGTGGCTATACTTCTTTCCTGCATGGCCAGGTTCTTCAATCCTTCATGTATTCTTTAAACTTCGACAGCTAATTCTCTTGCCCTCTATTGCTTTAACTTATCCTCTTGTTCTTCTATTAGTCACCCTATTTTTCTGTTTATGAAGTCCCTTAGTTCTTGCTTTCTTTATTTTTTTCTATAGCTTCCTCCCCTATTTTCCTTTTGATCTGATCCTTCTCAATCCAAGTCTTTCCTAATAAAAGTGGAAAAGGGGATTTGTTCTCAACAAATTTAATGACTTCAAATTCTTCTTCAGTCGATGTTTCATGAGAAATCATAGGTATATTAGTAACTCTTCCACATAGGGTTATCATCTTTCCTTTAAAAAATCCTATCCTTCCCAAAATTTCCCAAGTGCTTTATGGCATAATATTCACGTGTGTTTCTTCATCCAATACAAAATATATGTCGAAGTCTTCTATTCTTGTAACTATGCACTATTTTTATTTCAGGATCTATGGTAAACCGATGTCTCTTTGATCATCAATTACTTCTTTTAACTGTACTATCATAGTCTAATCTTTCTCTGAATCTTTCTCTAACATGCTTTTATTCTCTTGACTCATATTCATTTGTTCTACTTTAGAAATCATCTGTGGGAAATCCTCAACTTCATGACCAACAATTTTACAACAAAGACAAATAGGACCTGTACCAGGTAATTCCTTAGCAATATTTCCCGATCTTCTACAGTTATAACACAGTGTCAATCCTCTCTTTCTTTTAAACAAGCATTAGCCTTTCCTGTACTGTGCACTGGAATCATAGTGCTGGACCTGCAATCTGAAAAAATTATTTCTAGGTTCCTGCATCGACTTGTTAGTCCAAAAATTCTTTCTCTACATAGTAATAACACATATTTCTCTATTCAAATAAATTATTTCTTCTAACTAGGCCCTACCATTCATACTAGGACATAATCTATCAAACATACCTAGATTCATATTTTCAAAAAAAAAAATAAAAAAATCCACCTATCTTACTCTTATCAAACCATAAATCTTTACCTCTTTCAAGACCTTACCTCTTTTTCTTTATATCGGGTTTATTTCTTAGCACAAAGCTTCATAAGTCAATTAGAATACTACTCACTATAGCAGTAGATCTTCGCACAATTTTTTTTATTTTCTTTAGTTCCCAGCAATCATAGTTTCAGGTCTCGACATCGAAACCATTTGTTGGCACAGGGGCAGACA
>SNQJ01S0075792.1:13713-30981 GCA_010110895.2 Picea sitchensis
TTACAGTAGTTACATATAAATACTCTATACACTGCTATCCAGAAAAATAATTTTTGAGAATCTTTTGCAGCACATACGGTTGGCAGTTGCAAGCTTCGGAGGCATTGTCCTTTCAAAAAAGGTTTCTTCAGTAGCCTTAGCTGGTGATGTTGCAAAAAGTCGAGAGATTGACATGACTGTTATTAGGGGCAGTAGAGAAATCTCCACTTTGAAAAAGTATTCTATAGCTCAAAATATACATATTTGTGATCAAAAGAAAGTTAAATTGCAAATTGAGATGGGTTTTGGATCTGTACCATGTTGCAAGAGCTCTGCAATTTACAACATCTTAGGCTATGGGAATTATCAATGCCCGTCACTTGAGGATATCCCCAATGATGGTCAAGAATCCTCTCCTTAAAATGAATCCACTCATGCACCATCTCCTCTGTCTATCATCCAAGTATGTTTTCCATTTTCTGTCTTTGCTCACAGAGCTTGTTTAATTTAATGTCTCTTTAGGGATCCAAACATATTCTCTAGATGACTAAAGGTTTTTTGTTGGTTTTTTTTCTTGAACTAGAGCAGATTATGACATCACATCATATTACTGGAAGTTCCTTGCCTACACCCCTTCCAGATTTTTTGCCGCAATTGTTGGAGAGAGATGAGAAGGTTTTTGCAAAAGAACCTGAAAATTTGATAGCTAAGACAGAGTCTCAGAAATATCCTTCAACAAATAAAAATGACATTGAGTTGGTAAAGGAGTTTCAAGGACTAAAGGAAAACAAAGCGATATCCAGTGGGAACAAAAGAAAATATACAGAAAAAGAGGAGACTTATACTAAATTTGGAAAGAATGCTCCAAATAATTTGAAACGTCCAACAAAGACCTCTTCAAAGGACTCTTGTCATGGAATGTAGGAATTGGAAATCATAGGGGAATCAGGGAAATTAACTCTAAAGAGATCTGATACACAAAAGAAAGGAACAAGAGAAGCATCAAAGGACAATATCCATGTGGTTGATATAAAAGAAAACTGGGTAATGTGCGACACCTGTGAGAAATGGCACTTTCTTCCATTTGGGGTGGAACCTTCATCACTTCCAAAGAAATGGTTTTGTCAGATGCTTGATTGGTTGTAAGTTTATGTATTTGGAAAATATTTCAAACTAACAATCTTACCTTGTGTCTGATTAAGTCTTTGTCATAGTTAACAACTTATTAACAAGTATATAAATATCATGTTTGATATATATGTGTGAATGTAGACAAGTTTTGTAGTTTCTCATGGACTAATTGTTGTTAATTTGTTCTTCATTCAACATGCCTGACCTGAATCGATGTGATATTAGTGAATATTCAACCACGCAAGCTATTAATGCGATGTATGGAACACAACTAGGCCAGTGTTAGGTGGATGCAAATAAAGAGCAGCTTCAACATCCAGGTGCTCCTCTCTTTGAACCCCTCTTTGATATCAAGTGGGTATCTATTGTTGTCTAGCAAATAATGGACAAGTATGCCACACTAGAGATGTCATTTCTTGGCTTTATCACTAGGAGATAATGGAGGAAAAAAATTCAAACCATTTAAATATTTATAAATATTTGTTTTCATAAAGATGATGATTTTGTTCCATTGAGAGAAACTTTGATTTATTAGATCCTTAAAATGAATGGATAAATAAAACAAAAAATAATTACTTTGTTTTAACATATTGCTTTCATGACCAAATAACTTGGAAATAAATTTTAAAGTTATTTACATTTTCTTCACACTAAAATGCATCTTCTTAGCTAATTGGACAAAAAAAATTCAAAGTTATTTAATGTACTATCATAAGATAATTAACATGAATAATTTTAGGTTCTTGTCATTGCTTCTAACAATAATAAAAGTCACTCTAGGCTCAAAAAGAGGTTTGATAATTAACATGAATAATTTTAGGTTCTTGCCATTGCTTCTAACAATAATAAAAGTCACTCTAGGCTCAAAAAGAGGTTTGGTTGGACATAATACCCCAGATTTAACCCTTGGAGGTATTGAATCAGATTATATATGAATTATAATATGTTATTATAGTGATTGGTGTCAAGCCATGTGAGCTTAAATAAAAATACCTTGCAATGTAACTATTATAATTGTGTTTTGTATATATTCCTAGTATGGAGCTTAAGGACAAGGTATAACTAAAGAATGGTTAAGTATATAGTAGTTGTTGTTGTGTGGACTACACATGCACACGACCAAGGGATTATATGGTGGGCCCCATATGTACAAGTTTCCCACATCAATACCATTAGAATCACCCCCCATGGGATTTGAACATGGATGGATGGGGACTAAACCTCACACCATACCACATCTGCTACCCCATGAGGGGCACTGTTGTAGATATATTTTCTATGATTATGTGGAAGAGCTACCACATATTTGTGTAATTTAACTTTTTCTATTTCATGTTATAATGAAGAATTGTGCATTGAATGTGTGTGAATTTATTTAAGAATGAACATGTGTATGTGTTTCCCATGATTTCAATTAGTATTGTTTGAATTATTTGTCACATTTTTAATATACACTTAAGCATGGATTTGTTGTGTATTGCTCTTCTTTTGGGAAACCATATTTATTTTTAAATGATGAATTGCGCTAATTAATGATTCAAAATTTTAAATGGGTTTAGGTGGGTATCCGTTGTTGGATAGAAAAGAATTGACAAGTATGCCACACTAGAGATGTCATTCATTGGCTTTAGCACTAAGAGATAATGGAGGAAAAAACTTCAAACCATTTAAAAATTATAAATATTTTTTTCATAAAGATGATGATTTTATTCCATTGAAAGCAACTTTGAATTATTAAATCCTTAAAATGAATGGATAGATAAATAAAACAAAACATAATTATTTTGTTTTAACATATTTCTTTCGTGACCAAATAACTTGGAAATAAATTTTCAAAATTATTTACATTTTCTTTACACTAAAATGCATCTTCTTAGCCTTGTCAAGACCTTCTCACATTGAGTCCCAAATTAAGAGTTTCTTCTTCAAAATTAACTAGAAGAACAATTTGGTTTGAAGTTGTGATTTTTTTTCATAAAGATTTCACTACCAAACACTTTCACCATGAGGTTTCTTTGAGAACATTACTTTCTATCGTAACATTATTGTATAGTTATTTAAAGTTGAGATATTAATCATATTAGAGAGCTTCAAAATTTTATTTTTAAATTATTTGATTATATAACATGTTAAAATTAAGTAATTGTATTATTTATTTATTTATGTTGAGGACTTTACCAAGCATAGTTATTTTCAATGATGATAATTATCATGTTGTACAATTAATTGTTTAGATAAAAACTGTGTATAAAGTTTAGAAACTTGCTTCCACTTAAAACTTTGGATTGTTTTTTATCTTCTACAACATTATCAAATCCAAACAGGGTAGAGTATGTACACCTTGTCAAATCGAGATCTCATCCTTTTAAAATTAGATTATTGTTATTATCATTATCATTTCTTTTTTAAATAAGTCATTAAAGAAAAACAATTATAACCATAGTTTTGTATATAAAGATAGTAAAAATATATTTTAATTTTTAATATAAATGTAATAAGATGATGATTAACTTCGAGTGAGACAGAATAGGTCTATTGGACCTTAAAAAGGTAATGGATTACATGGAATTCCTTCAAATATTTTTGTGCTTGATAATCATTTAGAGAAGTGTACGAAAATCACCATAATTTTGTTGAGTTAAAAGATTAATATATATTGCTAAAATTAATTTAATTTTTTACATATTTTATGGTGAAATAAGGAGTTGGACAAGTTCTAAAAAGTAGCAAGTTCTAAAGAATTTGCAATCTTTATGACACTAAAAAAGTTGAAGATGAAAAGTACTTTATCTTGAAATGTTTTAATGTTTTAGTACATCCACACTAAATCTCACTTTCAAAATATTTATGATGATAAGAGACTTTCTAACTTTTTAACTCAACAAAACTATGATATACATGAATATTTTTCTTAAAACTTTTAGAATATAAAAATAAAATTTTAAATAAAACCAAATAAAAAAACTTTTAAGTTTGATAAAGTAATATTGATTTTAATAAACATTAATAACTATTATCATTAAAATATTAAATTCTTAAATATAATATTTATTATTCTTCAATTAAACTGATATAAATAAATCAATCTCCACTAATTCAACTAGTTAAAGTGTGGATTTAGTTAAGAACATGTGTTTCTTCCTTAAAATTCAGGTTCAAATTTAATATTATAAAAAATATTACGACAATATTGTTTAAATTTAACATTATAAAGGATATTACTATAATATTATTTAAAATTTATAAAAAATATTATTTAAAAATTAAAATAAATATTAATACACTATTATTTAAAAATTTGCCACACAATAAAATTGACAAATTCAATGGCTTCTCAGATTTTATTGTGATAATATATTCTTGCTTGATTTTTACGAATTTAGATGTGGCTCTCCTCATAAACATAATTAATTGTTTATTTTCTTCAATCTGACTCCGGGTGAATATATGTTTAAAATTGTGGCTCTTATTATTAGTCCCTAGGGTAGACTCATTCTCTCCAGGTTGCACTATGATTAGTGTCGGAAGAATGGTCCAGTTAGGTTGAATGGTCCAAGTTCAGAAATTAGGGACAATTATTCTTCTATGCTTGGGAAGAATAGTCCAGATAGCCCATTGTTGATGTTTAACTTTCTGTGGGCAGATGCTCTTCCATATCTCACAAATGTGAGTGGAAGAATGGCCTAGATAACTCAGTTTGTATCATGATATTGTTTATGCAGGTTGATATCAGATGATCTGATTTTTGTAGAGATTGTGTGTCTCTGAACAATAGTTGTATGCTATTGTGGTGGATGTGATCCACTGTTAGTGATTGTGTGTCACTAGATAGTAGCAATGTGCTACTAGGAGTGGTTGTGTACCACTGGATAGTAGTTGTATACTACTATGAATAGACACAGTTGTGTTCTATTGGATGGCATTGTTCTGATTTCCCTGGAGACTATCTAGCTGGATAGTGATGATGGTGCTTGTGATTTGATCATGAGATAGTCTATGTGGCTATGATGATGTTATCAATTGAATGGTATTTTTTTTCTCAAGACCATTTCCTTTAATACCTCCCTGGATAGGAGGGAGTGTTGATATTATGGTAGTTGCGGGAGGTATTAACCCCTACGTGTAACCTTTGATGAGTCTAGAATATTCCGGGAAGAAAGAGAAACCCTAGAAACTTAGGAAATAACCTTAGAAGACAAGTCGGCTCAAGATAATAATTTATATTAAATTATTATCCTCCAGAGGTAGAAGTCGGCCCAATTAGGTCACTTGGGGGATTATAAATAAGAGGGCGCTAGATCTCATTTGACACACTCCCTCTCACAACTGCATAAGGACAAGTGGTGCACATGACTGGAGGAGAGCTACAACTGCAGTGGTGACTTGGTATTTGGTTGGACTTTCTGCTTGGTTATGGTTTGGACTTTCTGTTTGGTACGTTGGCTCTAGAGAGAGGTACACTACCTTAGTTGGCTATTGGTTCTAGGGTTTACTTCCAGAATTATTCTATCTGTCAAGGTTAAGGTGCTCGGGGGTGGTCTTTGTGTCTATGGTTGGGTGACAATATTGCTATATTTTCTATGGTGAATATTTTAACACTCCTTTTCCCATAACCTTGAGAAACAATTTAAATTATCAAATATTTTTGCACTAACTCTGGGATGTAATTAAACACTAATAAAACAAAATTAATGATCATTAAGTCCAACAAAATCACCAACATTGATTTTGTTCACAATAATAGTAACATGGAAGAAGCCCATTTTTGTAAGTATCTTGGAATTTATTTTCATCATAAACTAAATCATTACTATAATGTTGAAATCATAATTAATAGAGATTGTAAAGCTTACTCAAGTCTTGAGAAGAATTATAAAATTGCAAAGTTTTAGTTTTGGGAAAAAGAGAAGTTCCTCTGTACATTTGTTGCCTTGATGATTCTATATCATTCTGAGGTTTACATTTGTTGCCTTGATGATTCTATATCATTCCGAGGTTTGAGGATGTAGCATTTCAAATCGACCAAACCTATAAGAGTTTTTTTTTTTCCTTTCTTCTCTTTCCACATAGTCTAAAAGTGTTTTATAATAAATAACCTTAAAATTAAAGGTAATATTATATCATATATGATCCTCCTTTCAAAAATTGGTCTCCCTCCCATTGAGAGTAAGGTTGTGATTAGATATTTAATGTACTATCATAAGATAATTAACATGAATAATTGCAGGTTCTTGTCATTTCTTTTAACATTAATAAAAGTAACTATAGGTTCAAAATGGGGTTTGACTGGACATAACACCCAAGATTTAACCCTTGGAAGGTATTGAATCAGATTATATATGAATTATAATATGTGACAGGACAGTTTCCAAGATTTAACCCAATTTTTTTTACTAATAAGAAACTACAATTTCAATACAGGACAGTTTCCAATTTCAGTATGTGACATTTTTTCAATAAATCCAAATCATTGAAATGGCAATTTGAACATCATGCATTGTAATTCCAATGGATACGGCACGATTTGAGTGCTTCATATACAATGCCGGGTAGAGGGTCGCAATCGATGGTGGACAGGTTGTTCTGCCTGTTGTTGTTGAAACGAATATTTTCGTCGGAGGTGGGATGATAATCTCTTCTAACACACTTCATCAATCAGTGCTTGAGCACAAAGATCTTTAATGATCTGATCAGGAAGTTGTGGTAATGTTTGTTTTTTGAAGTTACGTTGTGGTAGATTATTGCATGCTGTCATGGCCAGTCGAGCCCTCCTCTCATCGATGCAAATACCTCCCATTCATTTTGTTTTCCTTTTGGATGTTGAGACTCAATCCTCCCCCTCATCGACTTTAGCTTCAGAAAGATATATATACATTCACCAGAAAGATATAAATACATTTACAGGAGGAAGAAATACTTGGTATGTACAACTTCATTAATTCACCATCAAGTATGACTACATTTATTCATTATCAGAAACTTCTTAAATGCATGGTGTATATACATTAACTTGAAATATAAAACTCACTTTTTGACAAACAAGGTTGAAATAAGATTTTCATCTTGAAAGTTGTCATTATTTTTCCATAAAATAGAAAATGATCTTTAAATAAGTATATAGTGGCTAAGCCCTAAGAGTTAACTCAATTATTTGTTCACCATATTTCTAAAGCATGTTGTCGATGGGGAGGTTATATGTCACATGTTCAAATCTAGTTAAGTCTCTTCGGGTTACCAGTTGTTGGTAGTTGAGTCACCCTCCATCGGATATTTAGGGGAGGAGAGGGAATTTCACAAGGTTTTATTTTATTTATTATTATTATTATTTTTTGTGGAGGGGGAGGGGGGGGTTATATAGTGTGCCTTAAGTAGTCTAACATTATGAAATATTTGAAATATTTGAAGTTGAATAATTCACTTGGAATACATTGGATTCCGTGATGTTCACAAGGGTGAAGAGGTGAGATTAAAATTAGAGAATTGAATCGCATAACATTAATCACAACCTCTAAGAAACAATATTGAAACTAGAGAAATGAGTCACATAACATAAATTATCACATCTAGAGCATACACCTAGTAACCATGAATTATTGGCACTACTACATTTTGGGTCAAATTATCACATTAAATCAACATTGCATTAATGTTAAAAACATTGAAATCGCCCCTTTTCATAAATCTTGATTTTGCAAGGTATTGGGAATTAATGTTGTTATAAATGCATTGATTTTTTTATGTTTGTAACATCCATATATCAATTTTTTCTTGTAGAATGCAATTTAAAAACTAAATTTTATAGAAAGAATCGACAATTTTAACTTCAAAATTTCAACATCTTTCTAAGATTTCTTTTTTTCTTAAGTACATCTCCATAAAGAGCCTGTCAATGGATTTCTAATGGTGCATCATATGCCTAAAATGGACTTCATACGGAAAAGTTGCAACATTGAAGAAATAATTAACTTAGAGGACAATGGCTAAGTTCATTCCTAGGTTCAATATTTTTTACAAATACTTTACATGCAAACTACATTTCCTTGGCTCAAGCATTTTTTACAAACACTTTGTATGAAAACTTCATTCCATTAGTACATGAATTTGTATAAACACTACATGAAAACTAAATGCCTTTGGTACAAAGTTTTTTACAAATGCCTTGCATGAAAACTCTATTGGCTAAATACCTAGAAGAGATTTTGTGAGCTTGTTAATGGGAAAATCCACCAAAGTATGCCCCAATGTGTTGGATCCATTGATGAGGAGCAAGGATTTTTTCACCAGTGGGAAATGTTCAATTCCCATGAGGGATTTTCCTAGGGCCATAGAATCACCTCGAGGTAGTGTTCAAACATGTGGTTACACCCAAAGAGATTATATTAAATGATCTTGTGATTCATGCACACATAAATGGATTAAAGTGCACCCTCATTTCCTTCAATTAAAAAAAAAAAAAAGTTAGCCCCATTATCGCATGGATTGTAGGTTGGGTAAATATCGACCCAATAAGTAGTAGAATGAGAGTACAAGTTTACAAGTAATTTCTGCGGTTGGCAAGTGAGTTTTGAGTAAAAGAAGAGGTTTTCTACAACCCTAATAGGTGTATCATTAAATTTATAATAGCATCAAGATATCCTTGGCTAAGCTAGATGCCCTAATGTGAAGAGCATGTAAAACATAGAATTGATTCCAATTTAGAAAATTCAGTATCTCGTAAAATCACACATTCCAATTTAAACATTTTATTTCTCAATGCAAAAATGAATTAGTGCCTTGCCAATGGGTTATGGGGTCTTGGGTTTAAAGGCTAGGTTTACAACTCCTCTAGGGCTGTAATCCCTTGCTTCCTAGAGTATGAAAGACCTAGGAAGGTAAATCTAGGAATTGTATGCGCCCTTGTACTCCTTCTAGGAAACTTTTGAAAATGAAACATCAGAAAAAATTAGATGAACATAGTGGAGGATGTATCCCACATACTCCTACAACTTAGACAAGAACAAAGATGAAACAAGAAGAAATTACCAACAATTCTGCAGAAAGTAAGCACCAATTTTACAATATGGCAGATCAGAGCCTTATCTACTGAGAAAATTCCATCCACATGCAATGACAAGTCTCCAAGAAGATAGTGCATCTGCTATCTCACAATACACAAGGATATCATCCAAAATTTACCTGTAGAGAAAATGATTTTCCCAAAGAGGGCCGAAAATTTCAGACAAAGAATGTAAGAAAGCGATTTTTTTTCAGGAAAATTTCAGCCAAAGAATTTGTAAAGTAGCTAGAGAGGTAGTGGAGAGACCCAGGAGGGCCCATGGTGATGATAGTGGAGACCATTCAATGTAGGGACTAGGTCCACTATATTATTAAATAAAACCCACTATGGTAGTTTAGATGTAATAAATGGGTAATTAGATATAATAAATGTAAGAGAGGATTTCTTAGAAGGTTGCTTTGAAAGATTCATCCCTCTAGGAATGTTCTTTAGTTGATATTGCTTACTATATAAAGGGAGTTCGAGGAAACAATGCAGAGACATGAGAAATTTATTGTGTTATTTGGAGCAGTAGCTCAAATAGGAGGATGCCCTCGAAGGGAGCATGAAGTGTGAGGAGGATCCCTTCCATAATAGGATCCATTATGCTTGGTGTTGCCCTACCTCAAAGGGTTTCTATAATAAAGTTGTGGTTTTCTATGGACAAATTATTTAGTTCTGTAAGTAGTAACAATGTAATAGAACATAGAAAGAAAATTATTGTATTTGGAAGTGAATCTCATTAGGAGAGATACCCCCTCAGAAAGACAAGTGAATAGAACAAGATCCCTTCCATAATAGGATCCATTGTATGGTGTTCCTCTACCTCAAAGAGTTTTCTTATAATAAAAGTGTAGTTTCTTCTATCTTGCTTTGTGGATCTATTGTGTATTCAATATTTGTGAATTTATTATATTGGTGATAGATCTATTCAGGCTCTTAACAAATGTCTTCACTCCAGAGAGAGTGTGATACGGATTATATTGAGAATGACATGAGAGAAAATAATAGAGATATAAAAATGAAATACATAAAAATAAAAAAAATCTGATGAAACCCAACTATTGTTGAATAAGATGAAAAACACTATAGAACACAAGCGGAAAATGGGGTAGCTTGTCTCTAAAGAAAGAGATGTTGGCTATGGGGGTAGCTTATCTCTAAAAAGAAAGAGATGTTGGCTATGCTTCATTCACAAGAATCTTTACATCACACTCCATTGCATGCTTAAAGGGCCTCCTTCACCTCAATTATATATGAGAGAGTGAGAGGAGAACAATTCCCACGATGCATGTGGGATAAATTGGACTAAGTTTTTAAAATTCCATAGGCATGTAAAACACTAGGACTTCCCGGGGGATTACCCATCCCAGTACAACTCTATCCTGAGCGTGCTTAACTGCGGAGTTCTAATGGGATCCAGTGCATTAATGTTATGTTGTAGGCATGTACATATTACCACTTAGAAATCATTAAATGATTTCTATAATTAACAAATGAAGATGATATTACATTCCATTCCCCATCAAAAGGGTGAATATCATGGTTTATCGAAACCACACGATCAAAATGGTGATTCAGTGGAAGAGGTGGATGGCCATTGAGATCCATCTGGATAATTCCTCCCCCCTTAGGAAGCAATGGTTCCCATTGCATCAAGTTCCCTTGGGAAACGGGGAGAATTCTGCTAAATCTGAAGCTCAGTGTGTTGCTTGCCTTGTTGAAGAAGTTGTCCTTCTTATCTTGTTGAAGGATGTCATGAACTTGTTGTTGGAGGGGTTGGATTCATTCAACCAATCTAGCAGCATGATCTACTTGAGTGTGGGAGGACTCTGTCAGTGAAGATGCAGCATGAAGAGTATGAAGGGTTATGTTATAACCTTGCTTGACTAGGTAGTGTGGAGGCACCCCCGTAGGTGCAACAAGAACATCTTGGTACTCATATACCATCTTGTCGATCTACTTCTGCTGGATAGAAAGGTCTTGGGATGAGGTTGCAGTGGTTGCAGTGTCCTTCTATTCACCTTCTGATCGGATTGTGAAGAGGATAAACTTTGTAGTATGAGAGATTACTTTGTGGCATTATTTTGGTGGGACAATAGTCAGAACTACCTCTGATATCTAGTATAGTTGATCCCTCACAGTAACAATGACGCTATGAGGTCGAGACTTATAAAAATTATGACGCCTCCACATATATGGTTGGCCTAATATAACATCACAGACTTCCAGTGGGGCAACATCACACAATACCTCATCCTTGAAGGGATTGATGTCGTAGGACAAGTGACACTGCTAGATGACACAAAGATCTTGACCCTAGCGAAGCCACCCAATGTTGTATGGTTGCGGGTGTGGTGTTGTTGGCAAATCCAACTGCTTGACAACCTCTGCTGAGATGATGTTCTTTTGGCTTTCGCTATCAACAATAAAATCCAGTGGGGTCCCCTTCACCCACATCTGTGAATAGAAGAGTCGCTCCCCCTCCTCAGGATCCTCTTCTGGTTGGATTGTTGTATTTGTGATAGTAGTAGTGGGTTCTGCATCAACAATCTGTCTCCTTTTATTATTTTCTGAATCAGGGTCCAAGTCAAGGTTCAACTCTTTTCCTTTGACCTTGGCCACCAATGACTGTATTAAGCGAAATTCATTAGTGTTGTACCAAGGGATATTGTGGAACTCACACCATTTTTTGGTGTCTTTCTTAGACTTCATGTTACCCTTCTTTGCTTGCAACTGGGACTGGAAATCTTGAGGTTGGCCTTCCTTGCTCTGTCCATGCTTCTCCCACTTACTCTGCTACTTGAATTTCTGCTCAATTTTGACTGTATATCGATAAGCATCTCCCAGTGAGGAGATGTCCAAGAAATCCATATTTGTTTGGATGTACCTATGTAGACCACTGCGGTACTTCAAAACCAGGTGTTGCTTGGATTCTTTGATACCCAGCTTTGAGCGCAAGGTATGAAATATGTTGTTGTACTCTAGCACCATCTGGTCTCTTTTCTTACGCAAATTTGTCCATCTCATGTATTAGTCATCATAGTTTCTGACAGGGTAGAACTCCTCCTTTAGGGCATCTACAAAGGCCTCCCAAGTGGGTTATCTCTCAAATAGTGTAGATTCATCCACGGTGTACCTCTCCCAGTAACCTTCCCACCAAGATCTGACATGGGGAAGGGCTTTAAGGAGCGCGAAGGTGATATTTTCACTATCGAATTTTTTTTGGACAGAGTAATAACCTTCTAGCAGATTCAACCATTTTTCTAGAGCATCTGCATCTATTTGGCCTTCAAATAAAGGGATATCAAAATTGACTTATACCTTGAAGGGCATCACACTTGCGAGATTGTTCTTTGTCGAAGATGCCTCAGTTTTCACCATCGGTAGTCTTCGAAGGATTTGAGCGAAGTTCTCCATCATCTCGTTTCTTTTTCGCATGAGGTCTTCCTCGAGCAACTTCTTGAAAGGATCTCATGATCTGTCATCTCTCTTTTCTTCTGCCATGGGAGGTCACTTGGGCTAGTGAGAGTGGTTGTCCTCAAGTAAAAATAGCTCGAGACCCAAATCTCTATACCCTGACCTTATCGGGGACCTACTCTAAGAAATGACAAGGAGCAAACTGCTCCGATACCACTGATCCAGATTATTTTGAGAACGACAGGAAGGAAAAAATATAACCGATATATAAAAATGAAATACACAAAAATATAGAAGAGAACACAGAAATACAATGAAGCCCAACTCCTATTGTTTAATAAGATAGAAAAACATTGTAGAACACAACTTCTATTACTGAATAAGATAGAAAAACATTGTAGAACAAAAACTGGAAAAATGGGGTAGCTTATCTCTAAAAAGAAAGTTATGTTGGCTACGCTTCATTCACAAGAAGATTTACATCACACTCCATTGCATGCCTAAAGGGCCTCCTTCACCTCAATTATATATGAGAGAGTGAGAGGAGAAAAATTCCCATGATGCATGTGGGATAAATTGGACTAAGTTTATAAAATGCCATAGGCATGTAAAACACTAGGACTTCCCGTGCGGTCACCCATCCCAATACTACTCTAGCCTGAAGGGGTTTAACTACGGAGTTCTAATGGGATTTGGTGCATTAAAGCTATGTTGTAGGCATGTACATAAGACCACTAAGAAATCATTAAATTATGTATGTAATTAAAAAATGAAGATGACATTACATTCCATTCTCCATCAAAAGGGTGAATATCATGGTTTATCAAAACCACATGCTCAAAATGGTGATTCAATGGAAGAGGTGGATGGCCACTGAGATCCATCTAGATTAGAGTGAGTTGTGAAAATGAAATGATATTTTCCCTTTATTTATACAAGTACTAAAAATATAAAAAATTCACATATCATTAGGATAAAACACAATTAAGGAGGCTGACCCCCTTTAATTTCCCCTTTAAAATTCATAATTTGACTTTACACACAAAGAAACCCTAGAAACATGACGTCACACCCTAAAAGGGTGATGTTTTGGCACTTTAAGGAAGTCGTTAGGTTGTTGAAGAGAGCACTAGGCCTCCAAAGGACATGTGTCCCCCTTCAATCCATCATGCCAAATCCTCATCAAGCATCACCACCATCATCAAACCCTAGCCCCAAACAAGACATCAAGCCCAAAAGTGCAACGCTTTAGCCTCAAAAGGCAAGTCGTTGGAATGGTAAGGCCTAGGTGAGGTCCTCCACAATGTCTTACCTTGCCTTCAAAGGAAACTTCCATCATCTATCTTGCCCCAAGTTCTAGGTCATGGCATCCATCCATGGGATTTATGCCCCCAAGAAGGCCCAAGCTAGGCTTGTTCCTTTAAAACGTTCACCAAAAAAGGTCCTGCAAAGACGAATGAGTGTGCCCTCCAAGGGTCTCAAGTCAAATGTATCATAGCAAGTAAAATCACATTTAATACAAGATCCACCTAAACATGTGCATCAAAACTACCCTATCAAATTAAACAAGTGCTCAAATACCTTATGCAACTTGCCAAGTTTAGGTATGGGAGGGTTGTCAAGGTGACCTATTAGGTGATTCATTCCTCAAGTCAAGGAGTTTTTACCGGGTAGACCCTCTCTAAGTAATGTAAAGAATATGGAATGGATGGGGGTAAAGTTTTTTGGCATGGGGTTCATGACATACAAGGGTCCATATTGTCTCATTTATGGGTGCCTTTGTAGAGGGTGTGTTGCACCTTCATTTTTTATGCATCCTTTTTCCAAGTCCATTCATTTTCCATTAATTAATTAAAGTCCATAACAAATGGGTAACATAAGACTTGAATGAAGTGCCACAATGTCACTTGAATCCATTTGTGTAGATCCCTCAACAAGTGGGACATTTATATATGTGAAATTTTCTTTTGCAAGTCTTCAATTTATTTTGGGAGAAGCGTTTCATTTTTCTCAAGACCTCTTTCGGAAATCTCCTAGAAGGTTATAATTTTGGCTTTTATCTTTTTCCAGCTACATTCCCTCTGAGCCTTTAGCCCCTTCTTCACATGAAATGAGGTACAAAACCTTCTTGGGTCAATACACCTGAAAATCCCAAAAGATGGGGACACAAAAATGATGAAAGTGTGAAAAGTGACAAGTATGATCAGGAATGATGTGAAGACTCATCAATGAGACCTCCACGTAGAAAACCCATGCCCAAAGGTGACCACATACTAGGGCACAATGTCAACCGCCAAGGTGAAATAGGGAAAAGAGCATAATTTCCAAGTATACATTCTATAATCAAAAGAAGATTTAAATGCAACATATTCAAATGCCTCAAGTATTAAAGCGACACTTACCACAATACCTGACTTGTGTCTCATGGATCAAGACCCATCGTCTTCCGGAAATAGGTTGATGTGGTGGATGCCATCATGATGAACCAGAGAAGTATGGTGGTGAAGAGGGTCTCCATCTGTGTAAGTGGACATCATGAATCGATTTATCCCTCGACACTATATGTATGCAACCTAAGGGCCTCGAGACATCATCTCCTTAGTTATCTTTAGAAATGGGGGATAACAAGCCCAATTGGTTGAACCATCCACCCAAGGCATGTTTCCATGACGAGGCCATAAGTCAAGGGTTAAAATCTAATCGAATCCCTTGGGGTTACCAACCGCTATTATTGATGGCACTTGATCCTCCCACCATTTCGATATTCCAGGGAAGAGAGAAGATATCTCACAAGGTTATCCTTGGATAAAAAATCCACCAAAGTAATAAAAACATATACCTATTATGTGTGGCTTTAAACTGTCAGAAACTCACTTGAAAACCCTCTAATAAATTGTCATTTTCATTGCACAAAAATAGAGAAAAAGAAATGGAGAAAAAAAGGTACCCTTAAGGCCATTATAACCCTCTTGAAACCCTTAAAAGTATGTATACAATAGGGTGAGGGAAACCCAACATTGCAACAAAAACACTGTGAAAATGGGTCAGATGTTTACTTCAATAAGGACAATTTTGTGGCTTCAATACAACACAATTTTTATATATCAATGAGACTACAAATCTAGAAAAAATCACACCCATAACATGTAATAAACCAACAAAAAAATCCTCAAAATAAATTCTTAAAAAAACCAAAAACCTCTCTAAAAGAAGAGTGGAGAAATACACGAGAAAACAAGGAATGAATCTTACTAATGAGATCTATTTGTCTTTGCCTCCTTTGCAAAATGTGATACAAAATGAAATTTGCATGAAACATAATGCAAAAGGTGATGCATGTACGATGCAAAAACTACACAAATGTGACACAAAAATGACACAATGTTTGATTCCCCCAAATGCATCAAATTTTGCATCATACTTCAAAATAAAAATAATAATAACAACAAAGGGAAGCAATGCAAAGTTCGACATTAAGGCCTTGTATTATAGTAGTGCATTGAAGGTTATCAAGATAAAATTATAAAAATCAGCAGCTCTATTCTTTATTCCTCATATTCACGACCTTTTTAACTTAGCAATCAAGTAAGGCTTTCTTAATTTGTGGACGAAAAGCCTTATTGTTCTTATTTTTAAGAGAGATGACAAAAACAACCCTTCAAATATAACACTATTATGAGCATTCCTCTTTTGGCTAAGTTGTACGGTCTAATAATGGATAAGAATATTATCTCATGGCTCAAAATTCAAAGTAAGAGAGCTAAGGGTAGGTTGGTTTTCGAAGTTATCACCTGGCATTAGACTACCTAATAATTTTGAAATATGGCTAAATAATGTTGAAACAACAAGGTTAATATTCTTCATTGTTTTGTCAACTCTTGAAAGATTTTGACATGGTCCCTAGACAAAAGAAGTTGGGGTACCTTTTGGGTTAAGGCTTGTAGTAATAAGGTTGTACAAAAGGGTCATCTTCAAGTTTAGAAATAGCAGTAGATGGTTGAAAGAAATCAATTGAAATATAGGAGTTAAGCAAGGTTGTTTTTTGTCTCCAACTATTTTCGATATTTACATTGATATATTGGAAGATTCTCTAAAGGAAGCACATTGTGCAAGCACGAATTTAGAAGGATTAAATTCAATATCCTCTTCTATACGTGAATGATGTTGTCCTTTTCCCTATGACCTTGACAAACAACTTAAAATTATCAAATATTTTGCATTAAATATGGTATGTTAATAAATACTAATAAAACAAAATTAATGAAACATAATTACAAAATTAACGAGAACTCTTCAGAGATCTCATTTTTTGGAGGGTCACATTTTTTACCTCGTTATTAAAAATGGTGCTACTGGTAGCACCCCCCTCCCTTTTTAGGTGGGTTTTTGATATTTTAAAATTTATGATCCATAATGTTTCCACATTATTTTTTTAAATGCTTGTTTTTCCATCTATTTTCAAATTCTTCTATTTTTTTTTTTCAACTGTGTTTTTAGTCATTTTTCCATGCTTCTTCCAATCTTAAAAAAAATTTTTACCAATTACTTTATTGAAATTAAGATTTTTAGTCTCCTTAATTAATTTATGGTTCCATACTTTTTAAATATAGTGGAAAATATCATTTTTAACACATTTTTTTACCTTTACTTCAATATTTAGAAAATCATTGTAGTTAAATAACACTATTTTAAAATATTTAGCA
>SNQJ01S0075793.1:0-36933 GCA_010110895.2 Picea sitchensis
CCAAAAGAAAGTACGGATCAATAGTATAATGAGACTACACCATAAGGATGGAACATAAACCTATTTTCTGACATCCCTTTCTATGCAAATCCTATTAATTATGATAATCCATGTTTCACAACTATGAAGATACCTAAGATATACGACTAAAGAGAGCTTATGTTATGACATTGAAATTCTCATGCAAGTATTTTAATCTAAGATAGATGGGATAACAAGCTGTAGAATTATGTGCTTAGTGAATAGTTTGATTGTAATTTTTAGGTATTAAACTTGTTCATCTAGTACAAGCATTATTTTTTTTAAGCAAAAAAAAGGCTATGATACATTAATGCCATTGTTTTTTTATTAAATTAACTTGAAAACAAATTTATTATAAGTTAATAGAATTTGAAATAATTTAATGGTGTTTATGATTATAGAGACAATTTTCTTGCGGGCGACTCAAAGGAAAATAAATTCGCTATAATGATGAAAACAACTATATTTTTATAAACAATTAGTTTTGTGAATATCATAATGAAAGTACCTTTTAGATGAATTATGGTTAGCCAAGGTAAGGAAAGGAAATGCAAGGAAATGAATGGCATGGCAATTCAAGGAAAGACATGGCATGGAAAGTCAAGGCAAGGCAATGTATGACATGAAAAGGTAAGGCATGGCATGGCAAGGAAAGGAAAGGAAGGGCATGTGAAGGCATGGCATGACAAGGCAAGGCATGCCTTGGCATGGAATGGAAAGGAAATGCATGGCTTGGCAAGGCATGGCAGGGAAGTTCAAGGAAATGTGTGAGGTTAGGAGCATACATATAGATGAAATACATCATTGTTTATTTTTGTGATGACATCATTGTATAAAAGCGTGAGAGAAATTTATAGTGAGGGACGGTGAGAGAAATCCGTTGGAGGGAGAGGGGACAAAAATATCTGTATCAGGTATCCTCCAAAAAATTAATAATTTTTTTGTACAAACGAGGCGAGCATGCCCCATGCTCGTGTCATGAAACCATAATGTGGTAATAGTAACTAAAATTGTTTCCGGCGTAGATATCCGCAATGCCCTTGGGTGATCCAGATTTAGGAGAGGAATGAACTTATTAACAGACTGAATACAATAAACACAAAGATATTGAGAATAACACAAATATCCAGCGAACAATATCTTCTGTTAAATAATGAAATAGGTTGAAACTGTAAAACTATAGAACTCAAAACTTGTTTGAATGGTGGTAGCTATCTCTGAGAATAGATGTGGCTACTATGCACATCTTTCTGAGTAGAATCCATTACAACAAGGCTCCATAAGAATTTTTGATATTACTCATCAATTCCAAAACCCTAGACATCCAAAAACCTAACCCTAGAAGGTGAAACACCAAAAGTCATGTGGGCCCTATAGGTAAGTTGGTGTAATTTGGTACCTCAACTTCCTAGGACCGTAACTTTTGCATACGACCTCTGTTTTAGGCATGTGATAGCCCGTTGGAAAATTATTTCATAGGAATACACATTACACCATACAACTTAGACTCCATCTATAGTTTGATTGTGTCGAGCCAAAAAAACAACGTTTAGGGCCCCAAAACAAGCCCAAAAGTACAACAAGATGTGATGATACGAAATTATACAAAATAAGCCAGTTGGATTAGGTGAGAGGCCACCCGTATCCACCTAAAAGATGTGTGGGGCTTCAGACAACCCCAAAAGTGTAGAACCTAAAATTACAAAGTAGTACATAAAAACATGCTGAACAAAAAATGGACACGAGCAACCAGTTGGAATAGGTGGGTGGAAACCAATATCCACCTGGATCAATCCTCCCCCCTTAGGAAGGAACGATATCCATTGTGTTGAGTTTCCCCATCAGGTGAGGAAATTTCTGCTCTTGTGAGCCACTTGCCTTGGTGTAGGAGTTGCCCTACCTTGACAACCTGATAAATATGGATCCACTGCTGGCGAGTGACCTTGACATGTGTGTCCACGATCTGATTAGTGGATGATTGTTCCATGCAGTTAGGGTTGATCTCTGTTGGTGTCAGTTGTTCTGCGATCTCAGAAGTGTCCAGTAATGGTGGAAAATATGGACAAAGGATGTCCACATTGAATACTGGATGTAGACCAAGGAAGGGTGGAGTGTTGAGCTCAAAATAGTTTCTACCCACAACCTGGGTGATAGTGTAAGGTCCATAACGAAGTGGGCGAAGCTTCCGATGGGGCCCGATGAGATGCTCCTTTTGTATATGTAACCATAATTTGTCACCAACTTGAAATTGGCGTGGTACCCTGTGTTGATCATGGCACTGTTTGTACTTAGCATTGGATTTTTGCAAAATCTCTTGGACTTGTTGGTGGATGTGATGAATCCTCTCAATGAATCTGGTGGCTTTTTCGATCGCAGAATGATCGGGGGAAGAGTCTTTCTGTGCAGTGGAAAGAGGGAGTGAAACATCAATGGGTCCCAAGGGTTGGAATACTAGATCCACTTGAAATGGGCTATGGATGGTGGAACTATGGAGAGTCATGTTGTAACTATTTTGGACATAGGGGAGACTCTCGTCCCATGTACGTGGATGCTTATAATTGTACATGCACATGATGTGCACTGTTAGAGCCGGCTTTGTTTTTTAGCCTTTTTTTAAATTTTATATCTTAATGCTTGAAATTGAAAAGCTGGTTTTGGTATTTTCCTTTATTTTCCCCAAAATCTCAGAAGTCTCATCACACAAGCAGCGACGGTTATCATACTCTTAAGGCATGATTTATTTTTTTTAATCGTTTAAACGAGTCTCTCCTTTTTTACCTTGGGATGTCGCATGTCGGAAGTTATAGATCACATAGTTTACAAGTCCCGAAGGGCGAGACGACAAAATAGTTTTAATTTTTTTTTACCCAGATCAGTACCGAGAGTAAAGATACTCTAAACCACAGTTAAGCATCATCGGGATTTCGTGTCTCGGTGTTTTCTAGCTCCAAAAGTCTTACCGTCATAACCCCGACAGCCGAAACCCCGAGATTATTGTTTTAGTAACCCATGTTAATGTTAAAGGTAAAAATCTTAACCGCGGTTAAGCTCTGTCAGGAATTCGCAACTTGACATGTTTTCCCTCAAAAGATATACCTTCAAAGCCCCGAGTCGTGATATAAATAAAAACGTAATTAATTAAACGCTTAATCTTGGTTACATTTTTTATTAACCAAAGCTAATCATTGCAATCTCAGGTTTTAGAGGTTTAAAGGGTTAAAGTGAAAAGTCCTAATGAGGCGAATGCCGAAAGATTAATTAACATTTAAAAAGTCCTGATTAATTAATTTAAGCCAACATTTCCAGTGTTTTAATACGAAAATTAATATGCACAGTCTACGAGGCAATTTTAAACTTTCCTTGCGTCAACCTGCATTACGAACTGTCAAAATCTATGACATTAATTGGAAATGAGGTGAATCGACAAGTAAGGATTTGGTTTTTATTGCTAAATTTATATTTAAGAACGATTTGACCGTTCTATTCCTAAGGACGACCTAGTTTTAAATGGTCGAAGGCATGGATCTTTTATTTGTTGTCACAAATTTCATTTCTATTCTACGCAGAGCAAACTTTTCTCGAGCGAACTAATTTCTGTATGTATACATATTTTTTATCGTAGGAGAGCTAAAGTAGAATACCCCGCCATGGCCCAGTGAAAAGCGTCTAAAGCCACTATTGAGGTTTCAGGACAAGGTTCAGACAACGTTTCTGATACTTCACCTCGAAGTGTCGACTTTGTTAGGACCTGGTCATATATTTCTGAGGTTCTACAGTCCGAATTGGTAGATGGTTCGGATGATTCCAGTGACAATGAAAAAGACGACCTAGCCACCAAATATAAGATCGTCGTCCAGGCTCAAATTCATAAAGTAACGGCTAGGCCACGTCTGCTCCCTTACTACGATATGGTCCAGTGGGCATTAGACCATGTAGATATACCAACCAGAACCATCGTCAACGAGCATAGGGTCACCATTGGGACTTTCAGACTCGAACAATTGTAGGCTATGTACAAATTTCCAACCATGTCAGACTTTACATATAATGCCGAATTCCTAGAGAATTTTAAACACAAGGAATGTGTGCAATACGACAAGAGTATGTCCGGTTTAATCAAAGATTGGGTTTCACACCCTACGAAGTTCAGGGTGGACAGTAATGGTATATATTCAATATCTTCTCTCGAACCACAATTTAAATATGTAGCTATGATGACCTGCATATTATATGGGAGAGAGGACACCACACATTTTTTCCTTCAGTGGGTGCCTCTAATTCATTCAGTCGCCAAAGGCTATTCCTTCGACTGGGCTAAACTACTATCTGATAGTTTGACCAGTCGAGTTACAGAGTATCAAGCACAGAGAGAGAGTGAAAATATCGCTTCATTCTTTATGTCCGCGTATATCATGGACACCGTGTGTTTTCTGACGCCTTTTCCCTTAATGAGTTGGAGCTGGACTCCATCAGAGGCTGAGCCCATCCACGTCTACCATTCAAAGCTATGGGAAAACAAAGCTTCAGATTTTGTGTATGAAATCTTTAATTGGGTAATGGTACCGCTGCATGTCACTATCTTCGGCTACCCGCCACCCAGGATCTCAGACAGTATCGCGGTAAATCTGAGCAGTATAGCCGACTGGTACGTGGAAGAAAAATTTTCATATCTCAGGGTTTTCGATGCTTCTGTTCCTCCACATGCCTTACCATTATTCATACCTGATAGGTTGGCTTGTCGTGATATTTCCAGGCAAACCGTAAGCAGTGGCGTAAGCAAGGAACTTAAGGGATATTCTAAGAAGGTATGGCCACCTTTTCCTATTCATTTAAATTCCTATTCTTTGTTAGATTTCGGGCATGCTAAAGCTGAAGCAGTAGCCCCGGAAGACCTGAAATTGGTTTAGGTCGAATTCAAGAAGCACGATCCACATAGGGTCGTAAGTAACCACTTAGCCAATTGCGGGCTTAAAAGGTTTGAGCATGAAAATTTTCCCTCGGATGACATTTTTCGAGGCATGAGATCTTATGCCGAGGTCTTCGCTCAGATACAAGCCCTGATGCCTGAAGAAAGGGCCGATGTTTTAAAATTCCAAGAACATCGGCGGAGTTGTCTTCCCCCAGTATTGCAGGGTGAGAATCCAATAATAGAAGAGGTGCAGCAAAAAGAAGCGGAAGGCTCCAAAGATTCAACACCCAGACAAGAAGAACATCGGGGTAGGGAAGAGCAAACTGGGAGCCCGAAACCAGAAATGAAAACTCCCGATCCACCGAAAAACCCGACTCCAGTTGCCACTCGAGGACAATCAACTAAGCAAATCGGAGATCCCATCACCTCCATTACTCCCTTACAATCAACTAAAGGGAACATAGATGTAGGATGGAATTTCAATGAAGAATTGAGACCTATAAGGATGGAAGAGCTCCCTCGAAATGAGTTCTTTTTTGATAAAAAGAGAAAAGCTGTGGTAAAAAGAGAATTCTATCAAGAAGCAGGATCAATGGCCCAAAAATTTAAGGTGTTGACCGATGGGAAAGATATGAAGAAAGAAGAGTTTGCGACAAAAATAGCCAGAACATTAGGGGCATTTGCTACGACAAACCAATTTTCAGTCGGGGTTTTGAAAAAATCGCCACAGCAGAGGAAGCCGCCAAGGACTAGGCGAACACATGAATAGAACAAGCAAGAATGGCCGATAAAAAGGAAATCGAGCTGCTCAAAGCTAAGCTCGAACAAGAAGAGATGGTATCTCATACCAGTCAAATACAGGTAGGCCAACAAAGAGACTTGATAGGGAAGCTACAGGTTAGATTAGAGTTCGCCGAAAGCCAAGTTATAAATATCGGGATATTCCAGTCCTAGGCTATGGAGATTCGGAGCAAAGTTTCTGCAGCCCAGCGAAATTTACTTGCCAAGGTAAAGACGATTCGGGACAACTACCTGCTTATTGATCAAGTATTGGAAAACTTATCTGTCAGAGAGAGAGAAGCTGGAGTAACTCGAGTCGCATTTCAAGAGGCTGTAATAGCTACAACAAATAGGGAATCGACAAATAGTTCTGAGTTTTCCATTTCGGAACAGACCCGAGGTAACATTTTGTTGAAAGAATGGGAACGCAACATATCAGAAGATAAATTGCAAGCCAAGAGGGTAAGGAAATCCTGTGCAGAGGCCTTCGGTTCTATAGATGGAAATCTGTTAGGCAATGATAGTGAGAGCAATGTTGAGGCACTGAACCAAATGAATATAGAGAAATTCTCTCTTGAAATAAATGAGAAAGAAGAAAGAGATTCAGCCGAAATCTCACAAGTAACTCTAGCAGACATAGTTCAAATAGATAAATGGATTATTAAACCAAGTGTGCGATTGTGCACTATCGACACCCTAGACCGACAGATGGAAGAAAGGTTTACCACAATTAGTCAGAGATTGTTATATTTTTGAGGCCAATTTTCAAGCAAAACCTTCTAGGTTGATATCTCGGCTAGTGGAAAAATGTGTCACTTGTACCGAGCATGCAAAGGGGCAAGCTTCTGGTACCAAATACAGATAGAGATAAAGAAATGAAATGATTGATCTCCTTCTTGTTGTAACTGAAAATCCAAAAATGATTGAGATTCCATCATATGTAAATCTGTATAAATATACAATAGAAGGAAGGAACAAAGGCTGGACCTTTTTGGGTCGATTGTAATAGAGATTGTCTCCCTCGAGAGTTAATACAAAGCAAATCCAAAGATTCTCGATTCCGTCACGACTGTGTTATGAGTTTGTTTTCCTTGTATTTCATATTTAATTTCATTTCATATATGTATCTGATGAATGTTTCTCTATAACTTAGTACAACCTCTACTATAGTGAATTAATTTTAAGTTTTCTATATTGTTTACTATTTTTACTTTGTACCGACTATCAGCAGGTATAAGACCAGTGAACACTTTAGATTTCTATATATATTTTATGCTTCATCAGGTTGTTTCTTTATCTTTTTCTTCCTCTGTTTATAAGTGAGATTCTCCCTTGATAGGAGCCTTACATGATAGACAAATTAATGTTTTTCTTACACCTCATACACATTTATTAAAATATAACGTAGTTACGGGAAAGGGCCTTTGGTTTGCACCCTGTTTTCATTACTGGAGCTATAAAATCTCCTTTATACGACCGAAATTGAGACAACATCTAAAAAGTATTGAGATTTTCTTATCATTTTGTTCCTCTATGACTATCCCTGTGACAAGACAACCTAATATTGAACCCAGACTATCAGATCAAACACATATTGCCTTGAATCTTTTTGATACTATTCTTAAAACAACCACTACCCGGGTAGAACTTGAATGTTCATGGGAAGCGATTGAAAGGGACATAAACATCCAGGAATAGTTGGAAGCTAGACAACAACCTAGAAATCAGCCCTAGCTTCCCTTGCCAAAGGTTTACATTTCTTCATTCTCTACCCCTTACTCACTTTCAGATGCCTAGACACTGTAATTCTAAGCCTTAAGTATAGACTCTGTAACAACATGCAGAATCATCCGATTGAAGACCTCTGTTCGACCATTGATTTGGGGGTGGTAAGCAATGGATTTTGTGAGCTTGGTGTCCAACAGAGACTAGAGACTCGACCAAAAGGTGACGAGGAACCTGCTGTCTCGATCAGAGATGATGGTCTATGGTGTCCTAAAGTGGACCCACACTCGTTCGAAGAATATCTTGGAAGTATATTCCGCTGTGACATTCTTCTTATGGGATGTGAGGATGGCCATCTTCGAAAACCGATCAACGAGCACAACCACGTAGTCATTTTCTTACTTGGTGGATGACAAGACAGACATGTAATCCATTGAGATGGATTCCCAAGGCTTCTCAGGAATAAGAAGAGGGGTATATAAGCCTTGCTTCTTGATGTTTGGCTTGGAAATGGCACAAGAAATGCAAGATCTGATATACTTGGTGACGCCCTGTCGAATTTTTGGCCAATAAAAATGTTTCTGAAGAACGACAACAATTTTCTCTATGCCAAAATGTCCTGCCACCTGACTGTAGTGGGATTCCAAAATCATCTTTGCACACTTGCTTGTAGGAACAAAGTGATGGCCCAGGTGGCATAAGAGTCTGTCCTAAATGTGAAAATCAGTGTTAGTTGTGCTTGTACCCAAGAGATGATATGTGGCGGCAAAGTCTGGATCTTGTTGATAATGTTGGGGCCACTCAGAGGCTTCATGTCCACAGTAATGGAGCATAGTGGTGAGTGTAGCCACATGGGCTCGACTAAAGTAGTCATTTACACGATTGGATATACCTATCTTATACTTGATGTTAAGATGAAACTACTACAGGTAGGTGGAACACTTCTAATGGTGGTCGTTCTGCAATTTCCCCTGTGTTTGTATGAACTGCAAAGGATTTTGATCAGTGTGTATGATCATCTCTTTCCTCAGAATGTAATGTTTCCATTGATTACATGATTGTACAATGGAATACATTTCCTTGTCATAGGTGGGGTATTTCTGGATAGTATCAGAGAATGTATCACTATGGTATGCCACCGGATGCCCGTGCTGAGTGAGAACTGCGCCCACAACATAGTCAGATGCATCAATCTCAATATCGAATGGTTGCTGCAGATTAGGAAATGAGAGTACCAGAGCTGAGAAGAAGCGATGCTTTAGATCATCGAATGATCATTGTTTCTCCTTCCGCCATAAGAACTTGGACCTACCACTGCCCTTGGTCACTTGGATGAGGGTCCATGCAATATGGGAGAATCCCAACATGAACCGTTAGTAGAAGTTGGCTATCCCCAGAAATCTCTGAATCTAGGTCTGTGTGGTCAAGGCTGGAAAGTCACGGATGACTTGGATCTTATCTGGATCAACATGTACCCCATTCTCATCAACAATGTAGCCCAATTATTGGACCTTGTTCATGCCAAAAGAGCATTTTTCCAAGTTGTCATAAAACTTGTGCTACCACAGAGTGCTCAAAACCTACTGAATGTGCCGCATGTGCTCTTCCCACGTTCTGCTGAATATGAGGATGTCATCCAAATATACCACCACAAAGGATTTGGTGAAGGGTCTCAATACATCATCTATCAACCTCATGAAAGTGGCTGGTGCATTTGTTAAGCCAAAGGGAATGACTAGTCATTCGTAGAGACCTTATTTAGACTTGAAGGTTGTCTTCCATACATCAGTTGGTTCGATGGGAACCTGGTGGTAGCCAGACTTTAGGTCAATCTTGTTGAAGAACTTTTCCCCTTTGAGTTGGTCAAGAAGGAAATCAATCCTGGGAATGGGGTAGCAGTTCCTGGCTGTGATTTTGTTTAAGGCTCTGTAATTAATGAAGAGTCACCAAGTCCCGTTCTTCTTCTGCACTAGTATAATCGAGCTTCCACAAGGGGATGAGATAGGTTTGATGTGCCCCCTTTGAAGAAGATCTCGAATATGAAGCCTGATTTCGTCATTCTCCATCAGGGAGCATCAATAGACTGGTCCATTAGGTATAAGTTCATCAGGGGTCAGATCAATTGGTTGCTTGACTTGGCATTGTGTCGGTACCCCTGTAGGTGAGGAGAATATGTCTCTGTATTCTTCCATGACCCCGTCCACTTTCTTCTGTTGCAAAGAGAGGCGCTGTGTAGAGGCCATGGATGTGGTGGTGACCTTCTGATTACTATGAGAACGAATCACAAAGAAGATGAACTTCTCGCTCTGTGAAATGAACTTAATGCATTGCTTAGTAGAGATTAAAGGAATAGTAGTAGGCGACGCTACCTCTAGGATCCTGTACAATTGTCTACGAAAAGTAATAATAACACTACAAGGTCTAGACTCATACACAACATGACACTTCCACAAATATGGTTGTCCTAAAAGAACATCACAAACTTCAAGGGGACCAATATCACAGAGTACCTCATCGTTTAAAGGATTTATGCCATAGGGAAGATGACACTGTTGGATGACATGGAGATCTCTTCCCTGGCGAAGCCAACCAACAGTGTAGGGATGTGGGTGTGATGTCGTTGGTAGGTCCAGTCACTTGATGACCTATTCTGAAATCAGGTTCTTCTAACTACCGCGGTCGACAATGAAATGAATCGGAGCCCCCTTGATCCACATTTTCAATTGAAAGAGGTGTTCCCCTTCCTCTGGTTCTTCTAGTTTGCTCGACCGAAATTTGGTGGTAGTGATAGTGGAACTAGATTCAACATCGATAATCCACTTCCCTCCTTCAAAATTTGACTTAGAATCAGAATCGACCTCTGAATCAGAAGCCTTCAACTCGACCACGAGGGACTGCTTGGAGTGACATTCTTCGGTGTTGTGCCAAGGAATTTTATGGTACTCACACCATTTTCCCGTGTCCTTATTAATATTCTCATTCCCCTTCTTATGTTTCGGCTTGGACTGGTTGTCTTGAGGGTGACCATCTCGACTTGGTCCCTTGTTGTGTGGGTTGGGGCTGCCTTTTCCATGCTTCTACTGTGAGGGGTTTGCAGATCCAAACTCTTGCCGTTTCTTCTTAAATTTATGCTCGATCTTGACAATGTATCTATAAGCCATGCCTAAAGAGGTGATGTCCAGGAAATCCATTTCTGTTTGAATGTATCTATGAAAAAACCCGTGGAATTTGAGCACTAGATGAAACTCAAAGTCTTTGATACCCAATTTGGTGCATAGGGTATGGAAAATATTGGTGAAATTTGGTACTATTTGGTCTGTTTCTTGACATAGGGTGGTCCATCTGGTGTATTGGTCCTCATAGCTTCCAACATGGTAGTACTGTTCGTTAACGATGTCCCAGAAGGAATCCCATGTAGGGGCCACCAAAAACATTTTAGATTCCTCCACGACCCTTTGCTCAGAGTAAGTATCCCACTAGTCTTTAACATGGGGAACGACCTTGAGGAGTGAAAGAGTGATCTTTTCCCTATCGGAAAAATTGTGGATCAAAAAATATCCTTCGAGCAGTTTCAACCATTTATCTACAACATCCACATCTATCAGTCCTTCAAGTAATGGAATATCAAAATTTACCTGTATCTTGAAGGGGGTTGCATGGCCGCTTGATGAAGATGCTTCTCTTGTGGTCAACAGTTGAAGGATTTGTGCGAAGTTGTCCATCATTTCATTCATTTTTCGCGTGAGGTCTTCCTCGAGAAACATTTTTATAGGATATCCTGCTCCATCATATTTATTTTCTTCTCCCATGGGTTGTTGTCAGGCTCGGTGTGACCAATCTGGTAATGGCTCGATTGGTTCAAGTCCCAACTTCTTGTAACCAGATCTTGTCGGGGACATGCACGAAGAAAAATAAATGAAGAGCAAACTGCTCTGATACCACCGATATGGATTTAGGCGTGGAACGAACTAATTAAAATAATGAATACAATAAACACAAATATATGGATAATAACACAAATATCCAGTGAACAATATCTTCTATTAAATAATGAAATAGGATGAAACTGTAAAACTGCAGAATTGAAAACTTGCTTGAATGGTGGTATCTATCTTTGAGAAGATATGTGGCTGCTATGCACATCCGTTTGAGAATAATCCATTAAAATGAGACTCCATAAGAATTTTTGATATTACTCATGAATTACAAAACCCTAGACATCCAAAAACCTAACCCTAGAAGGTGAAACGCCAAAATTCATGTGGGCCCTATAGGTAAGTTGGTGTAATTTGGTACCTCAACTTCCTAGGGCCGTAACGTTTGCATCCGACCTCCATTTTAGGCGTGTGATAGCTCGTTGGAAATCTATTTCATAGAAATACACATTCCACCATCAAAATCTGACTCTGTCTACATTTTGACCGTGGCGAGCCAAAAAAACAACGTTTAGGGCCCCAAAACGGCCTCATAAGTACAACAAGATGTGTTGACATGAAACCATACAAAATAAGCTAGTTGGATTAGGCGAGAGGCCACCCGTATCCACTTGGAGGATGAGTGGGGATTCAGATAGACCCAGAAGTGTATAACCCACAATTACAAAGCAGTACAAAATAACGTGCTGAACAAAAAACAAACACGAGGAGTCAGTTGGAATAGGTGGGTGGCAACCAATATCCACCTGGATCATCGGTGGCATAAAAAACAACGGACGATGGTTATGATGATGGGACTGGGTTTGAACCGAGTGGTGAATGACTCAGAGGCATTTATGGCCTATCAAATTCAAAGGTCTTCAACTACTACTGAAAACTACAAAGGTTTCATAGTAAGATCCACCGTAACATGAAACTGTGTTGGAGTCAAATGTTATGGGGATCAACGACATCAAAGAGAAATAATGAATCTATTTGTTCCATCAGAGGAAACTCATTAATGGTGGGATGAAAGCCAAAATACTACCACCTTCTTGGAACCTTTTGTTGATGTCGACATAGAAGGATGTGCGACTACAAGAAGCAAAGAGATTCTTGACATCGATTGATAAACATGGTGTCAAAAAATGTATTGGTGAAGGTGAATGGGCTGACAATCATGAATGATGTCTAGAATATAGGGGATTCAAGAACTGCCCTTGGTTGGGGGGTGATGACAGTTGGAAGCAACCGTAAAACACAATCTGGTGTCAGGGGGATGACCATATATGGGGTAAAATTGTGTTGATTGGGTGAGACTGCAAGGAGATGTAAAATAAGTAAAAATATAGCGATGTGGAACATGGGTGTTTGTAATGGTTAAAATTTCGGTCAGGGTACAAAATATTGTAGGGGCAATAAAGGATTGAAAATTCCCCAACCAAGGGTGACATGGGTTGCTATATATAAAGAAAAAACATCATCGACTGCGACGAGAAAAATCTACTGTACTTGTTGGAATTGAAAGATGCTTTATACAATTACCGAATGAATAAATAATGGGGTTGAAAGTACATGTACAGAAACGGGTGCCCCAAAGAAGTATGGCTTGTCCAGGAAGGGTGCAAGTAAATAATGGTGGAGGGTGGGGACCCCATTGGTTAATTTTTGTGCCGAGTAGATGAATGGAGGATAAGCTTGCAGGTGGGAAAGTAGTGGTGGATGAAATTGAGGGTAAATGATGATGCATAGGTGCATATGATGAAAACAAAACCATATGATGGGGGATTCCATAATGGGTAGGATATACAAATGATGAGAAGAATTGCGACGTTCATTCTCTGAGATGAAAAACTATGAGGACTCCCAATCCTAAGGGGGATTAATCGACATGAGTGTTAATGTGATTTAAGGGAAAACATATGTGAGACAACTCATGTGGGGGAGAAGGCTAGAGAGTGAAAACACTAGAATGGATGGAGGTGAGGATGTTGCAGAGCCTCTCATAGGGACCCTAGGGGTGAATGTCAGGGGGTATGATTGGATAATGAAATTATGAGAATAGGTTGGGACTTCATGCCGGTTTGGAATATATACCTAAGGGGCTTGAAGGAAACCCACAATTGACGATGTGCAGTAGGATGCTGATGATGACCTATACATACAAACCGAATTCCCAACGTGAAACATATATGAAAATAAAACATGTATAACGGTTGCTTGATAATGAAATGTGGACAAATGATGCGTACCTTCTCTTAGAGTGCCAAAAGCCCCCCCCGGGCTCCAAATTGAAATGAGGAACCAAGAGTACCATTGTGAAGGTGAGAGAGTCAAAATCCCAGAGGTGTGAATGGTGTGAGAAATAGAGCTCGAATTCTCTAAAACAAACGTTAGGAATTTTTGCAAAAGGGAGTATATATGGGCATGGGGCCCACATTTCCACCTCATTTGAGTTGGTTGTGGAGCCTGATTATCTTTCTGATTCATAGGTTTTTTTTTGATTCATTTTTATACCCCATGAAGACTTTACACCCTGGAAGAATGTACACCCCTCCACATGGGGGAGTTGTAGAGGGAGATGATCCCCCTGACTGGGGGGTCCAGGGGAAAGCAGGCCCCCGAAGGAAAAATTGCCTTGCAAATGTGTAATGTGATTTCATAGTAAATCTGGCCCATTCATTATAAGGTCGTAGATCTAACGGTAGAAATTTTGTTATGGTTTTTTTCCCTAGAAGGAAGCACTCTTTTATGAGGGAAATGTATTGCAACTATGGATCGTTGCAAATTTTTGTATTCTAAGAGAGAATACTGTTAGAGAAATAAGAGGAAGTTACAATGGGTGTGTTGTAGGTTGTATCCCTTCATTTGCTGGATAATAATAAAGGAAGGAACTGACAATTTCTCTTGTGGACGTAGCCCACACTGGGTGAACCACGCATATATGTGTCTCTATTGTATTGTGTATCTTCTGTGTTCTATTTCTGCATTTGTCTTATTTTATTTCTCCATGATCCTATTTTTCTAACAACTGGTATCAAAGAAAAAGTTAGCTCACAGGAAAAGAGGGTTCCTATTTCGAGTGGGAGCAATGGCGGAAGATGGAAAGTTTAGGGTTGAGAAATTTAACGGCCAAAACTACCAGTTATAGAAGATGCAGATGTAAGATTATTTATATCAAAAGGATCTATTCGTAACATTGGGTGGAATAGAAAAGAAGCCTATGACCATGAAGGATGAACAATGGGAGGTTATTGACAGAAAGGCACTTGGAACGATACGACTGAGCCTGGCAACGTCGGTGGCTTTCAATATTTTGAAAGAAAAGACAACGAATGAGATGATGGACGGATTGGAAAAACTATATGAAAAACCCTTAGTGTCCAATAAGGTATTTCTAATGAAGATATTATTTAATATGAGGATGTCAGAAGGTGGGTCTATTGTAGATCATTTAAATGAATTTAATACAGTTACTAATCAACTAAGTTTTGTAAAAGTGGACTTTGATGATGAGGTCAAGGCTCTTTTAATCTTGTGCTCATTGCTAGAAATATGGAACGAATTGGTCATGGCTATAAGTAACCTTGTCTCTGGTTCAAGCACTTTAAAATTTGATGATATTATTGGTGTTATCCTTAGTGAGGAAATGCAATGGATAAGCACATGTGAGACATCAGGTAATGCGTTAAACATGGAGAATAGGGGAAGACAAAAGGATAGATGAAAGGTCTCAGAGAACCGCGAGAATTCTAGGAAGGGAAGATCCAAATCAAGACTGGGAAAGATATAGTTGTGGAATTGTGGGAAGAACGGGCATATGAAGAAAGACTATAGAGCTCCAAAGACACAAAGAGATGGAAAACATGAGAAAAATCATGAAGCAAATGTAACATGTGATTTGTTACAAGATTCTTTGATTCTTTCTATAGATAATATTTTTGAGTCTTGGGTAGTAGATTAAGGGGATTCATTTCATGCCACACCCCATAGGAAACATTTTCTAGATTGTGTTCAAGGTGATTTTGGACAGGTTCATTTGGGTGATGATGCACCATGCAAAATTGTTGGAATGGTAAAGGTAAAAATAAAGAAAAGGAATGGAAACCATTGGTTGTTAAAAGAGGTAATACATGTTCCAGATCTAAGGAAAAATATAATTTCAACATGACAATTGGAAAGTGAAGGTTGTATATCTATATTTACAGATAAGGCATGGAAGGTCACCAAAGGATCACTAGTGATAGTAAAAGGAGAGAAGGTAGGTGCATTATATTTATGTACTGGTAATATAGACTCTTCTATCTCTTTAGCTTCTACAAGAGTGGATACAACATTGTGGCATCATAGGCTTGGACACATGGGTGAGAAGGGGATGTAGATACTTAACAAAAGAAATTTGTTGCCAGATCTTAAACAAATTAATTTGGATTTTTGTGAGTATCATGTTTATGTAAAACATAAGAGAGTCATATTTATCAGAGTCGAAAAATAAAAGGAGACTAAAAGGTTAGAGCTTGTGCATACATATGTATGTGGACCAACTCAGGTATCATCTCTTGGTAGCTCTCGTTATTATGTTACTTTTATTGATGATGGAACTAGAAAAACTTGGGTTTATTGCATTCGACAAAAATATGATGTTTTTTATACTTTTAAGAAATGGAAAGCATTGGTTGAGAATGAGATAGGAAAAAGGTTGAAGTGTCTCATATCAGACAATGGAGGTGAATATTTCAACAATGAGTTTGATGATTACTATTCATACCATAGGATTCATAGAGAGAATGATGATTACTATTCATACCATAGAATTCTTAGAGAGAATATGTTCTAGGAACAATTCACAAGAAAAATGGTGTGTCAGAAAGGATGAACAAGGACAATCATGGAGTGCAAGGAGTATGAGATTACAAGATGGTTTTCCCTTACATTTTTGGGTAGATGTTGTATATACTACTATTTACTTAATAAACATAGGACCTTCAAGCCATTTGATGGTGGAATTCCAAAGGAGGCATGGATAGGTAAAAGGTAAACTATTAATTTTGAATACTTTCGGTTGTAAAGCATTTGTCCATATTGATAAAGAAAACAAAGCTTGAGGTAAAATCCAAGAAGTATACCGTTATTGGATACATTGTTAATGATTTTGTTGGTCACATGGGATTATGAAAATCACAAAATCATTAGAGTAGATGCCATGTCAATGAGAAGGTCAGTGTACAAGCGATCAGCTGTAGGGAAAGATACAAGAAAATAAAAAACTAGAATACACAATGTTTGATTAGATCAATTGGAAAGAAACTACAATGGTACCAAAAAATAAAAATGTATAAAAATAGGAGCAACAAGTACCCCAAAACTCATGAAGTGTTGTTGTGAAGATCTACCAGGTTGGCAGACCCCTAGAAATGATAGTCCTCATTGTAATATTTTATTACTGAATTATGGTAGAATATTTACAAGAGGCAATGCAGGTAGACACTAAAAGAAGCGGGAGAAAGGCATGAAAGATGAAAATGATTCCCTGGTAAATAATCAAACTTGGATATGGTTCAGTTTCCTGCAGGAAAAAATATCACTGTAGAATAAATCGGTTTAGAGGTTAAAGGAAGAAGATGGAGGCAAAAAGTGGCACAAGGATAGACTGAAAGCTAGGCCAAGGGTCTACACAAAAAAATAAAGGATTTTCAATAACATTTTCCTTGCTGTTAAAATGACTTAAATTAAGACTATTTTAAGTCTTTAGGCAGTAAAAGATTTGCATCTGGAACAGTTAGATGTAAAAACAACTTCTTTTCCATGGGGATTTGAGGAAGATATTTATATGCAAATAAACCATAGGGCAAGGAGGTCAAAGGGAAGGAAATTTGGTATGCAAGTTGAAGAAGGAGTCATGGCCTCAAAGCAAGCTCCGTAGTGGTATTAGTGAGTTAATTAATCAAGATTAAGGACAAAACAAAGTTATAGTAGATGTCATTCTCATCAATCGGTGGTTTATTTTAAAAGGTTAGAAAATGGAAGCTTATTTTATCTGCTGGCTGCATGTGATGACATGTTTGTTGCGGGTGCCTATGCAAGATATAAATGTGTCAAGAAGAAATTAATTCATCGGCATGAAGGATTTGGTGCTGCAAAGAAAACCTTGCGCGAGAATAACAAGAGATAGAAAAATCGCAAATTGACATTGTCTCGTGGTGAGTACATAGAGAAGGGGTTGAGAGGTTTAGAATGCATAATGCAAAAATCCGGGCTTAGTACACCTTTGTACATCCATTTCAAATTAGTTGGCGAAATGTGTCCCAAGACAATGATAGGATAAAATACGTCCAGGTCCCCATTCATCAACAATTGGTGTATGCTTGATGTATGCTGATAGCTCTGTACAAGACTGCAAGCATTGAACATGCAGTGGGATTTGTGAGGAATTATATGAAAAATCCAGGTACAAAAAATTGTGAGGCAGTATAGTGGATTCTCAGTTATTTGAGTGGTACTACTACACATGCATTATGTTTCTGAGGTTCAAACATTTTTCTACAAAGATATGTTGATTCATAGGGCAAAGGATGTATACCGCGAGGAGAACCACATGGTATGTTTTGAATGTAGGTGGAGCAAATGTTAAGTTGGATTTTGAAACTTTAAAAGGTTGTTGCACTTTCAATAATAGAGGCGAGTATGTTGTTGCTACAGAAGGTAAATAAATGTTTTGGTTACAAGGTTTATGGAGGAATTGAAAGAAGCAGGATATCACTGTAAGCCAGGGTCAGGATGAAAGCCATTCTATATTGTAAATAACTTAGCCTTACATTCAAGACTAAGTACAACCTGGAAAAATTTCGTGAGATTCACACACACACACACACACACACACACACACACACACACACACACACACACACACACAAACTTCGACTTTAAATAAATTCTGGCTCCTACTTAAATAAAAGAAACATGCACTTGAGTCTAACCGTTGATGATGTCTCACATCTAATCAAACAATCCTAAACTCTTAAAGGTGATGACGCCTACCCATTAACAACAAATCAAATCATCAAATTTTTCTTTCAAAATGTCGAGTTTTGGGGTTTCACAATACTAAAAGTCCAACATGTGGTGATTTTAACAACCCGCTAATTCTAATTCTACCTAAATTGTCTTAAGCATTAAACCAAACAATTAAGGATTTAAAACAATTAGCTTTATTAATAAATCTTACCCATGATTTTCATGCTTCTAGGGATTCTAACATATAACAAGTATCAATATCCCGATACCCGAAACCCCAAAATATTTAAGGTTAATCATGATTAATTAAAAGAGTTAAACATGATTAAGATTAACTAATCACATCGTGATTTCATGTTTCGTAAGTTCTAACTCAAACTATTATAGGATCTCTTGAGAGCCAAAATTCTGAAATTCAACTAACCATAATTACTGTTAGCTGATGCATTAATAACGATTATCTCTTAATTAATCCATTGCCTAATAATGACTCAGATAAAATTCAAATTTTATCTATACTTTTCCCGATCATGAAATATTGACCATTAATGGCATTAATAGCTGATCTAGGAAAATAATTTCAAATAAGATCTTGATTTATCACTCAAATCTTTTTGTTAAGGGAATTAAACACATTGTCAGTGATGATATACACAATTGATGCGCTTAAGGCAAAGAAGTTTTTTCATTCTGAATTGCATTCACGTTTTGATAGAGCTAGCGATAGATAAGAAATTCAACAACTCAAATCCAGTCTCGACGTGATGCAAAGGAATGTACAAGCGAGTGAAGGGAGGGCCATTCAACAAAGTGAATTGGTGAAGCAATTATAGGACAAGGTGAACTTGACTGAGAACATGGTTATATATGTAACTGTTTTCCAAGTGCAGGTATTGGAGGTATGTAAGAAACTAGGATCAACACAACGAAGCCTTTTTGACAAGGTGGAAATCATCCAAAATCATTTTCGGGCAGTGAACCAATCGTTGGATAACATTTGTTTCAGAGAGAGAGAGAGGCTACTGCATCTCGGACTACTTTTCAAACAACGATTGTGTCATCAACCAAAGAAGAAATGTCTGTAGTTCCCAGGTTGTCTGTTTCGAAACAGGTTAGAGGTGGCATAATATTGAAGACCTGGGAAGCCAACATAGCCGAAAGTAAAAGAATGACTAAGGAAATCAAAGAAGATTGTGAAGAATCTTTTCAATCACTAAATAAAGAGTCCTTAGGCCTAAGAAAATATGATCATTCTGAGGTACTGGGACAAGTTGACATAGCTAAGCACCAACTTGATATCAAAACAAGCTTAGAAGAAGCTCAGGCAGAAATATCGCAACTAAAACATGTTGATATCACTTAGATAAATAGATGGCTGGTGAAACCTAATTTGTAGCTACAATAAATGACTTCAGAAGACAAAATAATGGAAGAAAGGTTGCCACAATTAGAAAATAACTTGTATATTTTTGAGGCAAAGGATGTGACAAAACCCTCCATACTAATAACACAATTTGTAAGCAGGTGCGTCGAATGTATTGAGCGAGGAAAAGGCGATACCTCAAAGTACCAATGAGGTAACCTATGCATATCAACTGTATATGTTAGGATTAGAGATTATTTGTGTCTGAGCTAGAAAGAAAGAAAGAAAAATGCCTCTGCCAGCATGAAAAATATATAGAGGAAAACTAAGCGAAGCATTCCAAATTTCTCATTTTGTAACCATTGCTTTTTAAGAAATAAGGAGAATTCCAACCACTTAGGGTTGAGAATATTTTGTATAAATATGCATTCAGAAGAATGAAGAAAGCCTGCTTCTTGCCGTATTGTAACCAAGAAAACTCATCCTTTATGAGTATTAATACAAGTGTAGACATGGATTCCAAAATTTCATGCTGTTTGAGTTATGTGCTTCTCTTGTATTCCATATTTCCAGTTTTCTTTATGTTACTCCTTGACAAGTGATGATTACAATTTAGTACAAAATCTACTGTGATTACATTTTATTTAGTTATTTGATAAACAAGAAGTGTTTCCTCTGTATTTATTATCAACAAATACCTGCAAGTTATTTGGATTACTACATTATATATCCTTTCAGGAGTGCATTTATATTTTTCTTCTACTATAAACAGGGCAAGATTCTTCTATCATTGATGCCTTAACTTGTTTAATAGTTTTGTAATTTTCTCCCTCACCAGTCTTTTTGATAAATTGACTCAGACGACGAAACACAACCTCTGTTCTGTTCAGTTATTAATTTCATTGGAGGATTTACTTCTTATATAAATAACATAAGAAAAATCACTTTTAAACATACCTTCCATAATTCCTGATGCCTGACATTATGCTTTGAGCCTTAATTTTAATCTCAGGAACAACATATTTTTGGCGCCATTGCCGGGGAGGGAGAAATGAAGTTATTTTTTCCCTGGGAGAATGACATGGTAAGTTTCTCTCTTTGATAGTGAACAAAGATTGAATACAGTATTAAGGATAATCTTTTATTTTTCACTTGGTGATTCCACCACTAATAAATTGACATTCAGTTGAAGGAATACTAGAAAGAATCCAAACGATAGGTAGACTACGCTTGCATCCGACCCTGAATTTTTTTTAAAACCAAGGGGATACCTTAAGCAGACCACTGCACCCAGAAGTAAGGTTTACCAACCTAAACCCACAAAGTCTAATGCTAAGGTTACACCTGAACATTTAACTTCGCAAGAAGGTTCCACCCAAATCTATTTCAGAGAGACATTGAATGATAGATTTGAAGCCGAAATCATAAACCTCGAGTTGGTTTTACTCGAGATTAAAGCCAAGACTGATTTATCTGCCTCTTTTAATAATAAAGGTAAACAAACCTCAATTGACATTCCATTTTTCCATGAAGTAAAGGTTCCAACCTCCTGAAGTTTCAAAGAATACATCCTACACTCTGATTCAACTCATGCTGGTTCTCCCGTTTATATATCCTGTAAATATGAAGAACCTAGTCCTCATCTCTCTTTTCCCCCTTTTTCCAGTTTTCTGTCTCCTGAAAATCAGTTCCCAAAACATATTTTGCTTCATCCTGAAGTAGCCCAAAGGTCACTGCACATCTTTGAAAATCCCCTCTATAATCTCCAAGTTTCATCCCCTATATTATCAATGGCTGCGGCCGAAGGTGGTGCCAAAGGAGGTGGTGGAGGTGGAGGAGGACATGGTGCTAGAGGGGGAGGAGGAGGTGGTCAAGGAACACCCCCACCTCCTAGAATTTTTGCTAAAGTAATTGCTATGTATGCTCCTTTAGTCCTCCTAGTTCCCCTCCATGATTTACCCAAAAACTATATGAAAAACCTGCCAAAGTTCACCGGAGAGGGAGACTTAACTGCAACTGAACACATAATTGTTTTAGATCAATTCACCGATATCCTTGGCCTTGAACACGAAGATGTTTATTCAAGGCTCCTAGTTCAAAATTTCGAAGGACAGGTGAGAACCTGGTTTTGAGGGCTGTCGACAGGTTCTATAGGAACATACAATGAGTTAGAAAATGCCTTTCTCAGACAATGGAGAGAGAGGAAGGACCACCTTTATTATTTAAATGAGTTCGGGGCTTTAAGAAAGAAAAATTTAGAGACAGTTCTCGAATTCACTCAAATATTTAATAAATTATATAACAAGATTCTAGTTGAGGTTAAACCTTCCCAACCCTCAACAAAAGTAACTTTCGCCGGGGCTTTTGAGCCCGATTTTGCTCTACTGTTGAGGGAAAGGAGAGCTATCGACCTCACTAGAATGAAAGATGATGTATTATAAATTGAGTCAAATATGATGGCATCAGGGAAGTTAAAATCTAAAATCGAAACGGGAAATAAAGAAACCAGTTGATTCAAAGAACAAGTAGGACCATCCGGATCTGGGAGGTCTGCTAAAGATAAGATGGATGACATGGAGAAAATAATCAAAGAATTATCAAATAAAATCTCGAATATGGAACTGGACCAATATAAGATGGATCATTTCACCAGAAAAGATTTCAGAAGGAATCCTAACCCTCAAACGCAACAAAGACAAATAAAAAATGAAAATAAAAAAAATTCAAGCCCCCTTTAAAAACAAAAATTTTATAGGAGAAGATGACATGCAAAATTTTGAGGAGTTAGAGGAAGACATGAATAATCTTGACGATGATTGTCCAGAACCTCATTTGACGAGACAAGATTATGAAAGGTCTTTAAACACAAAATATCGCCTAAATAAAGATGATAGCATAAATATTACAAAAGATTTTGGTTATCAAGGAATCACTGACAATATAATGGCCGAGCTCCAACAAAAGTATAATTTGAGGCCTAAATATAGAAATATCACAACTGCCCAACCAAAGAAAATCTTCTCGAGAAGTAAAGATAATGAGGCAGCTCAACCAACAGCTGAAACACAGACTACCAAAACAAAAGCAGCTGAAACACAGATTGCCAAAACAAAGACAACTTAAACTAAGCAACACAAACCAATAAATCAGAAAAAAGGGAGATAGAAATCCCCACCAAAGAAGCTGAGAAGACAATGAGTAATTTCAGTCTAGAAAATGAGATTAATAAGATCAAGATCCCTGTGCCTCTGTTTGAATTGGCAAAAAACCCTACATATAGAAAACAGATTTCCAAAATGATAATTTTTTCCGATGTCGAAAGTCATGCAGATGTTATAAATTTAGAAGATGATAAACCAACTATAATGTTCGGTCTGCATTTTGAAAACGCCAGAGATTCTGTCACTCCTTTCTACATCATGCTGACTGTGCATGATCATCTTCAACATAACTGCATGTTGTATTCAGGAGCCTCCCACAATGTGATGCCCAAAGCTATTATGGATCGACTTGGCCTCGAGATCACCAGACCATACAGAGATCTATATTCGTTTGATTCGAGAAAAGTTAAATGTATGGGTATGATTAAAGATTTATTGGTTAGTCTTGCACATATTCTAGTAAAAAGTGTTATGATGGATGTGGTTGTTGCTGATATCCCTCCAAAGTATGGCATGCTGTTATCCAGGTCTTGGGGCACCAAACTTGGAGGATCTCTTCAACTCAACATGACATATGCTACAATACCGATCTTCGGCGAACAATTCACTCGCCTGTACAAAGAAACAAGGCTGGCATATACAGTAAGTGATTCGTTGAATCCAAATAATTACCCTGTTTATGTCACAGACCATGATTTAGGAAATTTTATACTATCTATTGATGATGATTTGGATGAATGTACAGAAGAAAATTGTACAAAAAAAGAAAAAATAGAAAAGACAAATAAAAATGTAAATAAGACTGGAGTTTGGAAAATGTATTTCAATCGTGCTTCATCATGTGAAGGAGCAGAAGCTGGAGTGCTGTTTGTGGCACCCAGAGATGCGTTTATTATTCCCTTCTCTTATAGATTACAGTGGGATATCGATTACACCAATAATGTATGTGAATATGAAGCCCTGGTCTTGGGATTAGAGGCTGCCAGGAAGCTGAAAATTGAAAACTTGATGGTTTATGGTGATGCGGAATTGATTGTAAAAAAGATAAAGCAATAGTACTAGGCCAAACAACCAAGGTTGATATCCTACATAAATTGTTCCTAGGATCTGATTGAGAATTTTTTCTCATCGTTTAATATCCACCATTTCCCCAGAATGGAAAATCAACATGCAGATTCCTTGGCCAAAGCCGCTGCGATGTTTGTACCTCCTACTGTCCTCAAACTAAAATATCATATAGAAATGAGGCACAAACCATCAATACCAAACAATATACAACTTTGGAAGGTCTTCGAATATGATGAGAAAATCAGACAATTCTTAGAAATGGTGGACGAATTTGCTGAAACACATATTGATCAGGAAAATTAGAATGATCTTGCTTGGATTATGCAGGAAGGTGAAGATCCTCAGGATTTTTGAGATAAGATCGTTAATAACCACTTGCTGATACTGAAAAATAATTAGATGCCTAAAGGTCTAATTCCTTTGGAGATATTATTTGATCATGATGAGAATCCCTTAAAGTATACTTTGCAGCCTCAACCTGAAGAGGTTGAAGACTGTGATATAGGTATGTAGATATTATTTTTACCAGCTTGGTATAGCGACATAGTTTCGTACCTACTGACTCGTCAGTGCCCGAGCGACTTGAATCCTTCGAAATATAGAATGTTGAAGTTACACGTAGTAAAATATTGTATCATAGATAGTCAATATATTGGAAGGATCCTCTGGGTTTCTTACTGACATGTTTAGTAGAATCTGAAACAGAGAGAGTCATAAATGAGTTTCACGAAGGAGTGTGTGGAGGACATCACACATGGAGAGAAACAACCTACAAAATCCTAAGAGCTGGATATTACTGGCCGAAATTATTCACTGATGTGAATGCTAAAGTCATAGCTTGTAAGTACCCCTGTCAATTGTTTGCAGGTAAGCAAAAGATTCCCGCACTGCCTTTGGTCCCAGTTAAAACTGAAGCTCCGTTTCAGTAATGGGGTCTTGATTTCATCGGTGAAATACATCCACATTCAAGTGCACAACATAAGTGGATTCTAACTGCTATCGACTATTTTACTAAATGGGTGAAATCCATTCCGACATGAAACACAATGGATGCAGTGGTGATCAGTTTCTTGGAAGAGAACATTTTATCAAGATTTGGTTGTCCTAGGAAGATAGTTACAGATAACACTCAGGCTTTCAAATCCATGGCTGTGATAAGTTTTTTTCAAAAGTACAACATTGTACTAGGACATTCTATGACCTACTATCCTTAGGGAAATGGACTAGACGAGTCCTCGAACAAGAGCTTAATCACCATAATTAAAAAAGTGCTGACCGAAAATAAGAAATCCTGGCATGCACATTTGAAATATGCTTTATGGGCTAACATAATAAGTACTAAAAGATCAATCAGAATGTCCCCGTTTCAGATGGTATATGGTACCGATGTTGTTCTACCCATAAATCTGGCTCTGTCCGTAATGAAACTCTAGCAAGACACAAAAGAAGAGCCAAACGACATCACCATAAGAATAAATCAATTGATCGAAGTCCATCAAAATAGGGCTGAAGTGGATGAGAAAATCCAGAAATATCAAGATAACATGAAAGCTCTGTTTGACTAGAAAGCTAAAGATAGGGAATTTCTCTCGGGTGATTTGGTTTTAAAGTGAGAGGCCAAGAAAGAAGATACAAGAAAGCATGATAAATTTGACCAGATCTGGTGTGGACCGTACAAGATTACAACTTCTGAAGGAAAGAATGCACTTTTGTTGGAAAATCTTGATGGAAAGATCCTTAATGCCCCTATCAACGGGCGCTACCTCAAGCATTTCATGCAGTGATATAATTCCAAACTTTCATTGTACATACCAGTTTGATTTTCACATTTTTGTTTACAATTCTCCTTTTCTTCAGTAAGTCTTTATTTTCACTGTAAATAAAAACAAGTTAGTTGATTTCATAAAAAATCAAAATATAAAAATAAGTAACAAGTAGGGTTCCAATCTACAGGAGTTCCAAACAACCCTCATGTTTATTTCATTGCAGGATACTTGTTGATAACTGAGAGATAATCTATAGCAGAAACCGATACTCGCGTTTCAAAACATTGGCTCTCTCTCAAAATAGGTGGTAAATAAATAGTTTGCTTGGTTGAAAATATAGAGAAAATATGAGGTATGAACTTCTTCCCTAATGACTCAAGTTAAATTTTCAAGGAGATATCAATAAGTATGAAAAACGTCTCATCTATACAAATATTGTCACCTAATTTACAACTAGGGTAATATAAACTTACGACTTGATTCTCGAGTTTTCCCTCTGGATTAAACAAAAAAATAAAAAAAATTGATAATAAGAAAGTAAGCAATAAAAAGACCATAATGAAAGATTCTAGAATCAATAAACAGGTTCGCATAGGAACGAGTGCGCTCACAACAAAACATGTGGATTCTCATTCTGTTTTTCTTACTGTCCTTAAGTTATTTTTCCTGTGATTCTGAACATCTTTTGTTGATCTTCAAGGAGGAAAAAGGACTTCACTTTAACTCTGAAAGCCCCCCCAAAAAACAAGTCTTCAACACAAGAATAGGCAAAGAATCCTGATGATACTTCTGACTTTAACTAAAATTCAAAGTATGTTTGGGCTAATCCTAACTACTTTATCCTCTTTAATAGATTTAAACTGATTAGTTTTGCTCAAGGAAAATCCCTAGAAAATGAAAGCTTCCCGTGAAAATTTCCCTGTAGGCGAAGGTGTTTTGAAAGTTAGAAGAGGATTAGTCCAGAGTAATCAAAGTGAGTTAACAGGCCTCTATTTCTAAATTATAAATAGATATCATCCCTCGTATATTATATTATATATGAATTGATTGCCCCCACTTCATGTTTTAAAATTATAAGATAGATGGTGAAAGGAAATTCATAAAATGATTGCCCCCATCTAGTCCAAAAAGAGATGATGAAGGGAAATTCATTAAATGATTGCCCCCATCTCAACATTTAAATGAAAAGTTACTAATTGAAGTGGTGAAAGGAAATTCAATGTGGGAATTAGATAACTTCATCGGGGTATTGAACATGCTCGCCAACAGTGAAGCAATGTCTACGATATCTACAAGGCTGTTATACATGTATTATAATGTACTCTGGTAACTAGTTCTTTTTTCAGACTAGATTTACATTCTAAGCCAACATGAGACTCCTTGTTTAAAACATTAAAATTACTTTTCCTTGATGCGAACAAAATCGAACAAAGTCTGATAGACTGGTTAAGGTTGTTTTGATTATTTCAAGCAGATCTGAAGTCAGTTTTAAGAAAATGAAGCAATTTAAGCCTAAAATCAAGATCGATGAATGATTAAGTTGTTTCTCGTTTAAATAAAAACAATGCACACCTGAGTCTAACCATTGATGATGTATCACATCTAATCAAACGATCCTAAATTCTTTAAATTTATGGAGCCACCTACTCATTAACAAATCAAATAACTAAACATTGCTTTAAAAATGTCAGGTTTCGGGATTTCGCGATACACGAAGATTCAACATGTAAGATTTCCAATGTCTCGATACCCGAATTCACGAAATTGTCTTAAGCATTAAATCGAGTTAACTAAAGTTTAAAAACAATTAGCGATTAATAAATCTTATCACGATTTCTCATTTCAGGGATTCTAACATATAACAAGTATCAATATCTCGATACCCGAAACCCTGAAATCTTTAAGGTTAATCACGATTAATTAAAAGAGTTAAACATGATTAAGATTAATTAATCACATCACGATTTTTTGTTTCGTAAGTTCTAACTCAAACTATTATAGGATATCCGAGAGCCGAAATTCCAAAATTCAATTAACCATAATTACTGTTAGCTGATGCATTAATAACGATTATCTCTTAATTAATCCGTCGCCTAATAATGACTCGGATAAAATTCAAATTTCATCTATACTTTTCCCGATCACGAAATATCGACCATTAATGGCATTAATAGCTGATCTAGGGAAATAATTTCAAATAAGATCCTGCTTTATCGCTCAAATATTTTTGTTAAGGGAATTAAACACATTGTCAGTGAAGGTATACACAATTGATGCGCTTAAGGCATAGGATATTTTTCATTCTGAATTAGATTCATGTTTTGATAGAGCTAGCGATAGACAAGAAATTCAACAACTCAAATCGAGTCTTGACAAGATGCACATGAATGTACAGGCGAGTGAAGCGCAGGCCATGAGAAAAGGGAATTGGTGAAGCAATTATAGGCCAAGGTGAACTTGACTGAGAACATGGTTATAGATGTAACTGTTTTCCAAGCAAAGGCATTGGAGGTATGTAAGAAGCTGGGGTCAGCGAAACAAAGCCTTTTTGACAAGGTGGAAATCATCCAAAATCATTTTCGGGCTGTGAACCAATCATTGGATAACATTTGTTTTAGAGAGAGAGAGGCTACTGCAACTCAGACTACTTTTCAAACAACGGTTATGTCATCATCCAGAGAAGTAATGTCTGTAGTTCCCAGGTTGTCTGTTTCGGAACAGGTAAGAGGTGACATAATATTGAAGACCTGGGAAGCCAACATAGTCGAAAGTAAAATAATGGCTAAGGAAATCAAATAAGCTTGTGAAGAATCTTTTCAATCACTAAATAAAGAGTCATTAGGCCTCATAAAATATGATCATTTTGAGGTATTGGGACAAGTTGACATAGCTAAGCACCAACTTGATATCAAAACAAGCTTAGAAGAAACTCAGGCAGAAATCTCGCAGCTAAAACAGGTTGATATCAGTCAGATAGATAGATGGCTGGTGAAGCCTAATTTGTAGCTACATTCAATGTCTTCAGAAGACAAAAGAATGGAAGACAGGTTGCCACAATTAGAAAATAAATTGTATATTTTTGAGGCAAAGGATGTGACAAAACCCTCCAGACTAATAGCACAATTTGTAAGCAAGTGTGTCGAATGTATTGAGCGAGGAAAAGGTGGTACCTCAAAGGACCAATGAGGTAACCTGTGCATATCAACTGTATATGTCATGATTAGAGATTATTTGTGTCCTAGCTAGAAAGCAAGAAATAAAAACACCTCTGCCAGCATGAAAAAGATACAGAGGAAAACTAAGCTAAGCGTTCCAAATTTATCATTTTGTAACCGTTGCTTTTTAAGAAATAAGGAGAATTCCAATCACTTAGGGTTGAGAATATTTTGTATAAATATACATTCATAATAATGAATAAAGGATTCTTCTTGATGTATTGTAACTAAGAAAACTCATCCTTTATGAGTATTAATATAGGTGCAAACAAGGATTCCAAAATTTCATGCTGTTTGAGTTATGTGCTTCTCTTGTATTCCATATTTCCAGTTTTCTTTATGTTACTCCTTGACAAGTGATGATTACAATTTAGTACAACATCTACTGTGATTACATTTCATTTAGTTATTTAATAAACAAGCAATTTTCCCTCTGTATTTGTTATTAGCAAATACAAGACCTGCAAGTTATTTGGATTACTACATTATATATCCTTTCAGGAGTGCATTTATATTTTTCTTCTACTATAAACAAGGTAAGATTGTTTTGTCATTGATGCCTTAACTTGTTTAATAGTTTTGTAATTTTCTCCCTCACCACTCTTTTTGATAAATTGACTCAGACGACGAAACACAACCTCTGTTCTGTTCAATTATTAATTTCATTGGAGGATTTACTTCTTATATAACTAACGGAAGAAAAATAACTTTTTAACATACGTTCCTTAATTCCTAATGCTTGACATTATGCTTTGAGCCTTAAGTTTAATCTCAGGAACAACACGATCCATCTTGGAAGATGGACGTTTGAAGTTGGAAAAGATACACACTAGCCAAAATCCTGCTGACATGTTAACAAAGGGATTAACTAGGGAGAATCTGAGTTCCTGCTCAGTTTTAGTTGGTCTTCAAGCATGAAGGTGAAGATGAGAAATTTTCCAGGTCCAAGAAGGATCATTGTCCAAAAAATACATCAACAATGGAGTTGTTGAGATCAGTCTCCAAGTGGGAGATTATTGGTTGTGAAGCCTGATTATCTTCCCGATTCAGAGGTTTTTGTTTTCAGCTGTGTTTATACCCCATGAAGACTTTACACACCGGAAGACTGTACACCCCTCCACGCGGGGGAGTTTCACGGGGTGATTTCCCCCCTGCGGGGTTCAGGGGCAAGTAGGCCCCTGAAGGAAAAATTGCCTTATAAATGTATATTGTAATTTCATAGTAAATCTGGACCGTTCATTATAAGGTCGCAGATCAAACGATAGAAGTTATGTTAGGGTTTTTTTCCCTAGAAGGAAACCCTCTTTTATTAGGGAAATGTATTACAACTATGGATTGTTGCGAATTTTTGTACTATGAGAGAGGAGACTGTGAGAGAAAGAAGAGGAATTTACAACAGGTGTGCTATAGTTTGTATCCCTTCATTTGTTGGATAATAATAAAGGAAGGACCTGATAATTTCTCTAGTGGACATAGCCCACACTGGGCGAACCATGTATATATGTGTCTCTATTGTATTGTGTATCTTCTATTTTTTATTTCCTCATTTGTCTTATTTTATTTCTCCATGATCCAATTTTTCCAACAATTTGTACTTGTTGTTGTGTGGATATGTGAGCTGTGAGATTGGACGTTGGTGATTCGTGTGAGAGAAGATGAGCCCAGACTCAGTCGGTGAGAGAGCTAGGTAAGCCGACAAAATCTCTTGCATAGGTTAGGTGTTTTTTGGGAGGTTGGGGGCCATACGTATGACCGTACGATCATTTTTAGGGCTAGGAAAGTAAGACTGTGCGGTGGATCTTTGGATTCCTGTGCACATGCATGAAAAATTAATTAATATAGCCATGCAAAGTTCGTGGATGTAGTAACCGATTGTGAATGTATGTGTGCGAGGACATGAATTTAAGCCGTGTGGTCTGGAGTGGGGTTGGGCATGGTTATTGGAATAACAGTCGTGCATATGTGTGCGTTTGTTATATGAAAGGTCGTGCATATGTGCATGACTGTCTGGGTTTTAGTCACGCGACTGATACAAAACTGTTAAGAGAATAGTTGTGCTGATATGCGCGAATGTTAATCGAACAATCACGCTGAAGTTCACAACTGTTAAGGAAACAATCGTGTTGAAGTGGGTGACTGTTTGGGGGAAAATTGCGTGGGAAAATGTGGTTTTTGGGTTGTTTTGTGGATTTTTTCTAGATGGTGAAAACTAATACAAACTTTTTGGATTGGATGTAGGTTACAGATCAATGTGAGAGGATGCTATTTCACTGGCGCAAGAGAGACTGAGAGTATTTGTAGAGGATGGTGGGGGAGGATGCCCATATATGGAGGCATCTAGTCTGTGCCGGGTTATTGAAATTCTTTGACTGCTTGCTATTCTGATCGCAGGAGGTGCTTCTAGATTTCATTGTGCATATGTGGTTTCCTAATCAACAGGTATTCATGATGCGTGGGTGTGATATTCCCATCTCAGTGGAGATTGACATTTATTTCTCGACTGGGCTCCCTTTTTGAGGAGTAGAGTTGGAAGCGTAGCCTAGGATACCTGTGGGGGTGAGTGTGGTGGCGCTATCCAACCACTACTTTTCATGGACAACTGTGATGAGTGGAGGCTCAATTAGTATAGCTGTTATTGTTTCTTTGGAGATGCAGGTTTTTTGTGCCATGGTTGTATGGATTATGGGTCACTGGGGACCCAACACATCTCGAGCGCCCAGATGGTGATCACAGAGTAGGCGATGGCGGGCCATATGTTTTCCTGGGCTCGAATGATGTGTGAGTTCCTAGTGGCACAATTGGACAGATCTGTGGTGATGAGTTCACCTTTGGTCCCATCTTATGTGCTTTTATTTTTGAGAGGGTGGTGCTGCTATGCCCTCAGGCGATTTTGGACCCGCCTAGGATGATAGATCCCAGGTTAGTGAGATGAGGACAACTATTTCCACGTCAGGGTGGGGGTGGTGTGGGGAAGTACTTTATGCCTTTGTTTGAGCGGGTCTGGTGGTATACCCCATAGGTGTTTTACAACTTCCCATACCATGGGATTGATTTCATGCGCTTGCCACCAGGTGAAGATTGAAATGACAAAGGTGAGTGTGTTCTATTTTCACATTTTCCCATGTTCTTTGGTTTATATGCTTATATGTCCTAAGTAATGACACAACACTTATGGCTTGGATATGCATATGATGATCCTAGGGTGGGTCCATCACATGCAACTAGGGAGGATCTTGTAGTGGTGCAGGGTAGAGGTGAGGAGGAGGCCCGGGATCGAGCGATGGAGGATTTGAGGTGACGATTCAATGTCATGCTAGATGGGGTGCCGGAGGACCTATGGCTGCAGATTCAGGACAAGAAATCCCTAGAGAAGTGCATTGGAGGGGACCTGCATTAGTTGTCCTTGATTCGACGGGTAGTAGTAGCAAGGGCTGCTATGAATTGACAGATCCCTACGAGAGATATGCCCCATTGGGGGGGACCCCTCGATTGGTGGGGATGTACCTCAGTTAGGGTCACCCTAGAGGATAGTGTGACATGTCATAAGAATATCCTAACTTTGTATGATGTATAGGAGTCTTATGAACTCCCATTTTGTATAGATTGAGAGTTTGATTGAGAGGGCCTAGCCGTGGAGCGAAGGAATGTTTTATTTTTGTATCAAACACATATTTGGCATCGATGATATATATATATGAGTAGACTGTTTGGATATTTTATGCGTCTGATGTTTTTATGATATGGTGTGTGTACGATTTTTTATTTGATGATGGATGAATGTGACATGTATGTTTAATGTGATAAATGCCAATATAGTACTTGATTCACCATGTGATATTCCATCTGATTGAGGTTTCTAGAAATATGATTAAATGTGATAAACTCAAAAATTTGTAATAGAATTTTGACTTGTAGGTACTTGCAATAAAGACATGGATCACGAACACGATACACATTGTTGCGCTGGTGGACGATGAGTTGAGAATCTAAGAGAATGATGATGTGATGAATATGAAGGTGACTAGACTCGAAGAGGAGACCAATGACGAAAGAATATTTTGCTTGGTTATTGGTGGTAGGACCGAGGCATATGCCACTGGTATGGAGAAACACATGGTCGGGGGTGTAAATGACCCAGGATGTCGAAGCAAGATTCTGGGTCCAACGACTATCTCTCTCTGCATACTCGATGTGATAAGTGAACAAAGGATTCATCTGTTGAAAACAAGGACACATGATTAGGATCGTATATTGAGAGAGCTAAATCCATAAAAAAGACTAAAAACAACTAGGAAAGCAAGAAAACCTAAGATAATGTGGTTACACTTAGGGGTAAAATTTCTTCAAGTATAACCCGTTGACCGGGTCCTTGAGGGTAGCCCCTTTAGGGTGAGATAGAATGTAGGATCTTTTAGTAAGGAAATGATGGATGAAATAGGGTCCTTGCCAAAGGGACTCAAATTTTCTATGGTCGAGAGTATCGTGGGCAATGTCGTAGGCCAACAAAAGGTCACCTTTGATAAAAGATTGAAGGTTGACTTGATGTTCAAAGGTGGCTTTGGACCAGTTCTTAGTTTCTTCGTTGTTTTGTAACGAGGCTCACCAATCTTCATCGAGATATTCGAGGGAGAACAACCATTTCTCAGGCGACAGTTTGTTGGGCATGAGCTTGATCGAAGTGCGCAATGTTGGGATTTCACACTCAATGGGGAGTATGGAATCAATGTTGTGGACTAAGTGAAAGGGAATGAAACCAATAGTCATTTTTATAGCTGTCTAATATGCCCATAAGACTGATAAAAGCATGTGATGGCAATTGGTCTTGTGTTTGTCAATCGTGCATAGAAGCATGTTTTTTAGGACTTTGTTGACTACTTTGACTTTCCCATTAGAATGTGGGTAATAGGGTGAGGTGAATTCATGGGTGAAGTCCAATTTGGCAGAGAGATTTGCAAATAGTTCATTTTCAAAGTACTTACTTGGTCAGATACTAGATATAGAGGAACCTCGAAGTGGGAGATGACATAGTTAAATAAAAAGTGCGCCGCTGTGTCAGCCATATTGTTGAATGTGGGAATGGCTTCAGCCCATTTGGTGAAGTATTCAATGGTGACTATGATGTAATTTTGTTCGTTGCTGGACAAAGGGTTACACACCATGAAATCAATGCCCCATTTGCAAAAGGGGCCAAATGTGATGTTTGGATGTAAGAGGGCAGGGGGTTCCCGAGCCTTATGTTCATATAACTGACATTTTTCACACCGCTTAACTGCCTGGATGCAGTCATGAAACAATGTGGGCCAATAATAACCCACACGAATGATCTTTTGTGTAGTGGACATGCCAAATAAGTGATTATCGCATGCACCACTGTGGCAATTATTGAGAATGGTATCTTCCTCTTAAAGGGTGACGCCTCGTCAAAGGATAGTTTCAATGCCTCTATGATAGAGAACATCTCGTATGAGGAGGTAACGTGAGACTTGGTGTTGGATACGACAATGGTTGTCCAGAGAAAGGTGAGGAACACATTTTTGAGTTCGGAGATAGGCCAAAATATCACCTTACCATGGGTCTGCTAAAAATATGAGGAATAAATGCTCATCGGGGAAATCCTCATTGACTGAGGGGTCATATGAGTTAGATGGAAAGTCTATAAGGAGCTCAACAAGAGCAAGGGATTTTTTTCTCTTTGGGGTGGTGAACTCTAGGTAATGTTCTTGGAGAACGACGATCCAATGAGAACATTTTCCATTGATATGGCGCAACTCAAGAGGTAATTCATTAGGTTGGAATCTACGATGAATTTGGTAGTGTGAAGCAAGATATAGTGGCACAAATTTTGAATGGAAAGGACGACTGCTAGAGTGAGCTTCTCCTCATGGTTGTGTTGAGGAAAAGGTATGGAAAACCTTACTCAAGCATTTTCAGATCTTTCCAAGCTAAGAAAATATAGTCGAGAATGTTACCCAGGGTTTATAACCTAAAAAACAATCGCTTAATCCACAAGTATTAATTACATAAGACCAAGGTTAGTTTTTATGTGTTGTGTATATCAATGCAAAAGAAGTAAACTTTAAAAAAAGTTACATGAATGTGTACAAAAGTTATACAAATGTATATATGGAGATCAAAGAAAAGGAATGAACCAAATAATTAAAACACGTGTGAGACTGAAACAATAATCAAATTTTTCATTTATTTCATTCTGAGATACAAAACTGAGTTCTCTCTACAAACCCCTACAAGGGTAGGGACCAAAATCAAATTTAGAAGCCTTCAATGGGCACCATACAAAAATACTCTGACAATCAAGAAGAAAACCGAAGCTAAAGATCTGAATCAACATGCTACAAAATGTTGTCACTTGACTCTGCAAGATATTCTTTATTAGTCATGAAACTCAATTCATGCACAAACAAAAATACACAGACTATCAAAGATAAATCATACACCTTTAAAAAACACTGCTGAAATATGTGATTCAGTTTTGAATCTTTCTGCCTTCAATAAGACCATGTTGTCATCAAGATGATTACGCTTTTTAGTAAACTCAAAATGAACGAAATTCGAAAGTATCTCACTAGTATAGAGAAAACCTTATGGATGTAGTTCTCCTTCTATTCACCCCTTTTGTCTCTTCATCTTATTGAGATTTTTTTCCTCCTCAATAAGTTAGGGTAGTTCAACTACCTTTCTTTAGTTAAGTCAAATTAACTTAAATAATTACTTTGAGAGAAATAAATAATAATAATATATAAATAAGGGTCTTAATTAATAATAACTAAATAGGTGGGACCCCTTGTGACTCCCCATTATTTCCTTGTTTAATCATCAAATAATAAAATATAAAACTCAATCATTTGATCCCAAATATATCCTCCTTGTAACTCCCATTTTCAAAATTATAATCAAAATTTTAAAATATCAGCAAAATAAAATCTGATCATATCCAAAAAATATTATATCCACACTGTCCCAAAAAGAATGCCCAAAAATGTGCTTGCTGTCCCAAACTTTATCCAAGTACAAATGTCATCTTCAACATATAAAACAACATTAATCAAAATCCATATTTTCTATGAGAGGCATTAGGCCTCTTCTCACTGCTGCCCCCTTTTGATTTTTCTGTAGTAGCCTTTGACTAGTTAGAGCCTTGAGGATGAAATGCCTTAATAACATGAGAAAAATCATCTTTAAGATGAAGGTGAGAGGAGACTGATTTGGAAGATTCTTTGGAGGAGATGGAGTGAGTGGATATTCCTTTTTCCTTGTTCTGTATAGGCTCGAGGATATCTGTTTTTAATTTTTTACTGGCATGTGGTGACTGCACAGGAGATACAACATGATCAACTTGGGAAACTTGATTTTTTGGTGGTGGAGGGGGTAATGGAAATGATGCAGTGGGAAAATAGTAGTGGTGAACAATAGTTTGATGGAAAATCTCTTGCCAACCATCGTTGGTGGGCGGTTCTGGTCACATTGACACATGGGGAGGGACTTGGACACCAGAGATATTTTGATGTTCTTGGAAGGGAGGTCTTTCTGGTCGGGGACAAAGGATTCCTTGGCATACTAGGTTAAATAAACTAGCTTGGAAAATATGGTTCAATTCCTGGGGGTCAACATCGAAATCTATGGATAACCGAGGTCTTCTATGACCTCTCTGCCAATTTCAACTGCCTCTGTTACCTCTACCATTACTACCCCTTTAGAAAAATCTCATCCTGTAGCAATATTCAATGAATCATGAAAAATTATTAATAATCCATGCATGAAACTCTACCTAAATAAAATCGAAAGTTGGCTCTATTATCCACCACAAAACACATGCAATCCATCCATTAAAACTTCATCAATCAATTTCCATTTGAACATGGAGTGATAGGGTCATTAGGAATATGAGGGGTTTGTAATGTGCAAAAGATGGCAGTATGGATGGGACAAGATACACATATAATGTTCAAGCAATCACATAAATAATCAAACTGTGTATA
>SNQJ01S0075794.1:14895-27930 GCA_010110895.2 Picea sitchensis
AAAAAAAAAAAAAAAAACATTTTCATTAAAAAAATTAGAATTTTTATGAAATACACTTTCAATATTCATTTGAAAAAACACTTGTTACCCATACTTAAGAGGATAAAGAATTGCAAAAAGTGTCACTGAAAATTTTATATATTACTTAGATTAACCCTTACAAGTTGTAAGAATAAAATGTACAAAACTTTGATTAAAAGAAACATTATTACACAAATAAAAATAAAGAATAATCATTCAAAAAAAATTAAATTTAATCTTAAGAAATAACTCATAAAAATAAAAGATGAGAATTGCAAAATTGTCACCTGTAAATGCAACTGGTAATTTAAAAATATTTATGATTTTCATAATGTTTTAACCATAGTAAATGAAATTTTCAGGATAGAAAATATAAAGTTAGGAACAAGTATATTGAAAAAGGAAAAATTAAAAAGAATTCTGATTTTATTAAGCTGAAATTATCAAAATCAATAAATCTATTTTTAATATATACATTTTTAACTTTTTTCTAAAGAAGGATTTTTTCGTATATGTATCAAAAAAAATTCCTTCTTATTTTTAAGACTTAGAATTTTTTTTAATTATAAAATTATTATAATTAGTATTTTTTTTACAATTAAATTAAATAATTTAATATTGAAAAAAAAATTCATAAGTTTTTTATAATTAATACTCTTATTGCAAAGTTCATTTGAAAATAAAATTAATATGTACCTTAAATAAATATTATAATAAATTAAGATTTGGAATTTTTTTTAATTATAAAATTATTATAATTAGTATTTTTTTTACAATTAAATTAAATAATTTAATATTGAAAAAAAAATTCATAGATTTTTTATAATTAATACTCTTATTGCAAAGTTCATTAGAAAATAAAATTAATATGTACCTTAAATAAATATTATAATAAATTAATTATAAACAATTTCTTAACATTGTATACCTTTTTATAAAAATAAAATTAATATGTACCTTAAATAAATATTATAATAAATTAATTATAAACAATTTGTTAACATTGTATACTTTTTATAAAAATAAAATTAGTATGTACCTTAAATAAACATTATAATAAATTAATTATAAACAATTTGTTAACATTGTATACCTTTTTATAAATGATCAATAATCCTTTTGAGTAAGTGTTAAATATTTCAAAAAAATATTTTATGAATCTATATATATATATATAATATTATTTTTATAATGAATTTTTTTAAATCTTATACAATATTTCTTTGAAAATGTATTTTTTTTTTTTTAAATATATTGAAAAAGGAAGTTTCCAACAATTTAAAAGGAACTCAAAACAAAGTTCTGTATGAAAAATAACCGATAAGAGGTCACTTAGGTGTTCGTCTTTGAGTGTAGGTTGGTTACCCTGTGCCGCTGTAGATTGCATTGCAGGCCATTTTGGGCTGCATCATATTTTAGGCCTTATTGTTTATGCCTCTTGCTTTTTATAGGATTCAGGGACATCTTTCTTATTAATCCTCCAAAGATTCTCTACATGTTACATGTGTTTATGACATTCACATCGGTTTTTATTAAACTCTTCACATACACCTTTAGTAAACCGATAAAAAAAATCCAAGCCTTTAATTCTAACAAAGGCAAGTTGACACCTTATACAAAAGAATAAAAGCTACCAACAATTGTATTCCAAGTGCCAGAATCAACCTTTTAAATTTGGAAATCTAGCATTGGGAACCAGGCGAAAAGATGTGATACCATGAAAACACACAGCCCAAACTCCTCTTTAAGAATATTTTAGATATGTTATAAGCACATAAACTCTTTAAAACTCCTCGTTAAAAATATTTGAATAAAACCATTTGGCTGCCCTGATTAAACACATTTAAGTATTTAAGAATATTTTAGATATGTTATAAGTACATAAACTCTTTAAAACTCCTCGTTAAAAATATTTGAATAAAACCATTTGGCTGCCCTGATTAAACACATTTAAGTACTTATCTGATTGAAAACATTCACTGAATCAATATTAAAGCAAAAACCAAATTGTACAGTCCATGCATAACGCCTTATCCACATTTAGCTTTCTTTATCTACACGGAGAGCTCGGGCTCTCATATTGTGCATTGCACTACACTAAAACAATATGAGAACAATATATGCAGTTTTCACTGAGCACTACAGCCAGGACTCTATATATTAAATGATTTGTAAAACTGCATCCTTTTGATTTGCTTTTTATATCCTTAGCTCACATAGCGAAGGCGGTAACGTGTCCAGCATAGGGCTTCCTATCTCCAAGACTTGCATAAGGTTTAGGTTTCCCTTAACCCCTAACCTTTAAATCACCTAAATATTACAAACCCTAATCCATATCACTCCTAGCTACTAGATTATAACTCTTAATCTTGTAACTCTTAACTCTTAAACCCTAACACTAATAACATTTTATACCTAAACTCTAATCTTAATAGCCACTAACACCTATAACTCTTAACCTATATGATTCTTAAACCTTATAAACATTTGCTCATATTATTTTTAAACCATAGAAAATATATATCACTAACATAGAACTTGTATTTAACATCTATAACCCCTAGCCCCTAACCCCTAGCCCCTAACCAACCATAGAACTCATCTCACCCCTGATCGTTAATATAATATCTAAATTAAATAACCCCTATAACCAATAACTCATAATCATGGCCATAATATAACTCCTAAACCTTGTAAACACAAGAAATTTTGACCTCTATAATCCCTAATTTTGAACCATATACATATAACCCATAATTTCTAACTTCAATATCCCTTAACCCGTAACTCTTATAACACCTAAATCCAAGTCCCTAAAACTTCCAACATACAAATGAATAAAAATCTATAACATTAATCCATATAAAACATAAGCAATAATCCCTATAGCTTATACTAACCCTTAACCATCATGGATACTAATAATCATAGTATATATAATATATAAACTCTTTCATCATATAGTTTATCACCTTTAATCTTTAGAAGTTGAAACTCCTAAACTCTAATAGTATTGAGCGTATATCACCTAAACCTTATAACCATTATAACCTTGCATACTTAACCATTATTACCCATAACCAACAACCCTTAAAACCTATAATATGACTCCAAAATTGTATAACCCTTAACCTCTAACACGTATAACCCTAATCTATAAGGTTTATAATCCTTAATAATTGTAAACCTTTCCCCTATAACCTATAATCCCTACTACCGTAACCCTTATAACCTATATCCATATAACCACTAATTATTATAACCTCAAACCACTAACACTTATAAATTCTGACTTTAATCTATAAAAGCCCTTACCCTTATCACTTTCTACCCTTGTATCCCTTGACCCTTAACCCATATAACCTTTATCACCTCTAACTTATAGTCTTTAAATCCATAATGTAACCTCTAACCCATATAACACCTTAATCTTTTGAAAACTATTGTTCTTAACCTCCCCGACCTTATAACCATAAATGATGTAACCCCTCACGCGTATAATCCCTATGAATTTGATCAATGTAACCCCTATACTCATTACTCTTAACAATTTATAATCAATATAACCTCTATAAAATTGTAATCCTAAATCCCTATAACCTCTATAACCCTTAGCTTATATAACTCTTGAACACCAAATCTTAAAACCACTAACCCTTAACATATATAACCCTAACACATAATCCTTATGAACACTTACATGCAACATGTCTAACCCATCACCCTTAAACCCCTTAATATAAACATTAAAATATATATCATGTGACCTTTATAAACCATAATACTAGGATGTTAATCATTTTGACCATTATAACCCCTAATCCCTATAATGATTATCACCCTGAACCTTATATAACTCATATCCCTTATGAATTATAACCTCTATTAATATCACCCCTAACCAATTTAACTCTATAATCGTTAACTATTATCATTTATAAGTACTATCACCCTAATCCATATACCCCTTGATATAATCCATATGAGCTCTAATATTTGAATTGTGATAATACATATCAAATTTAACCTTTAATATAACCACCAACTCTTATAACATGTAGATTTTAGAATGTCTAACCCCTAAAATTATTATAGCCTAACCATAATAATCCCTTATACCTAACCCTAGACGTATATACTCTATGTCCAAACCCATATAACCACTTTACTCCTATACCATGTCATTTTAAATCCATATAAGATATCACCCCTCGTACATATCAATCTATATCTCCAACCCTTAAACCTTCTAACTCCAAATACCAAAGTCTTAAAAATGTAACCAATATCCCTCATAACTCTTTATCCTTAAACCATTTTACTCCCAACACTTGACCCTTATAACCATAAACATTACCCCTCATAGCCCTTTATCTACCCTATAACTCCTAAGCCATATACCTCCTATTTCCTATAGCCATATACCACTAATTCATATCAAACACTAATATAACCTTCAATCACTATAAACTCTAACCCTTATGACAATGGGTCCCTAACGCATAACACCTATAACTTCTAACTTTAACCCTTAATCAATAACACTTATAACCTCTAATAGATAAAAAATACATAAACTTCACCCATTTGACATATGACCCTTAACCACTATAATCCCTTATTCCATAATATTATAACCCATAACCCCCAACCGATAATACATAATCCATTCAACTTTTATCACCTCCAACAACAATGACCTTTAGTGTAAAAAATAAACATTACAACCTCCAGTGCCTATAGTTATTGATCCTTATCATTGCTTAAACCATATGGCCCCTAAGATTTAATACATGTAACCCTTAATGCTTATAACCCCCATCTTATATATATCATTCCACCTATAAAAAGTAACTCCTATATCCCTTACCATATAATACATAATCCCTTTCATTCATAAAACGTAACTCCTATATCCCTTACCATATAATACATAATCCATTTGACCCTTAACTCCCATAACATCTAATTATTATCCTCTAAATTATATAACCCCTAACAATTTAATCAATAACCTGTATAACCACTATCACCCATATCCTATAATATAACTCCTACAATGTGTAATTATTTATAGCCCCTAATTCCTAACCTTTGTACCCTTAAAACTAACTATTATAACTTATATCACACCTATCCCCTATAAACCCTATAAACCCTAATGTAGCCCATAACTTCTATAACCTTTATACCTTAAAATTCATAACCAATACCACCTTATAACCCTTTAACACCAACACTTATTAACCCTAAATGTTAACCCATATAATACATATAGCCTCTATACTCTTATAACACATATCTACTAAAATTTATTTGTTGACACTTGTAACTCATAATACATAAACTTATAAATCCTCAACCTTATAACCATGGTAAATCTTAAACACTTTTACCCCAACACTTGTCACTAATCCCTTCCAAACCATAATTGATAACCCTTATATCCCATAATATTTGTAATTCATAACCCTTAACATTTATAACCCTAATCCTTTATCCAAAATCCCTAACAACTTTAACCCTTACCAATATGACCCCATTCTCCTAACCCTTATAACCTTGAATCCTTATAAAAACTAACTCAACATTAACCCCTTAAACCTTATAACCCTAACACCTCACCCATTCACCCATTACACCAATATCACCTAATTGTTAACAATTATAAACCCTACAAGTCCTAACAGATATACTCTCTAATTATATCACCCTTAACCACCCTAACCATAACCCATGTAACACCTAAACCTCTAACCTCTACTCTTTATAATCCTTATAATCGTAACACCTCACATTTATCATTCATTTCACTCCTAACCATTATAACCCCTTACTCTGAAACAAATTAACCCTAGAAACCACTAATACATATAACTCCTAACACTTCCCATGTAAACCCTAAATATTTATATGTATAACCATTAACCCTTAAGGCCCGCATCTCTAATCTGTGATTATCACCTATAAATTGTTCCCCCAAACACTTATAACCCTTAACTATTATAAAACATAATAGTTATAACCCTTGTCATTTCCATCTACTTTATCCTCAAATATAAATCTTATCCACTATAACCCTTAACCCCTATAACGATGATCACCTATACTACCACAACCCTTAATCACTATAATTTTTTTTTAGCAATAACACTTATGAACCCTAACACCTATAACCCCCAACATATAACATGTATAACTCCTTTAACTTATAATCAATTTAACTCTAAATCTATATAACACTTGAAGGCTATAACTTCTAATCATTTTAACCCATATATTCCTTATCCCTTATAACCCATTAAATCTTAATCATATCCACTATAAAACATTATTACAAAAATCTTATAACACATATAACCCTTATACCCCAAACTTGTGTGACTATTATCAAATCCTATAACACATATAACCCTTATACCCCAAACTTGTGTGACTATTATCATTGATAACTCCTATAACATTTGTCACCCTAGCCCTTTACCCATATACTCCCTAAATCATAAAACCTTTTTCTACCAAGCTATATAACCATTTTAACCCTAATTAAACCTATAAATTAATTAACCCATAACCCATTCATATCCAAAGAGATATCCCCAATAATATCTAATTTATGTCCCCTTTAATTTATATATAATCAATAACCCCTATAATCCCTAAATAACTAACCCATATAACTGCTAGCACCTATCCGTTAACCCATAATACCTAAATTCCCTAACCCTTAACACATATAACACCTAAATATTACAAATACTAATCCATATCACCCTTAAATATTAACTTACAAGCCTTAGTCTTGTAATTCCCAACTCTCAAACCCTGACAATAATAACCTCTTACGCCTAACCCCTAATCCCAATAGCCACTACCGCCTATAACTCTTAACCCATATGATTCTTAAACCCTATAAACATTAGCACATATTATTTTTAAACCTTAGAATATATATAATCACTAACATATAACTTTTATACCATTTATAATCCCTATTCATTATGGCCTCTAACCACAACCATAGAACGCCTCTCACTCCTAATCGTTAATACAATATCCAACTTAAATAATCCTTATAATCGAGAACTCTTTATTTTTACTCTTCAGGTTCCCATAATATAACCCCTAAACTTTATAAACGCTAGAAAATCTAACCTTTATAACCCCTAATATTCAACCACATACATAGAAATCATAATCCCTAACCCCAATATCCCTTAACCCCTAACTCTTATAACACCTATCTCCCAGTCCCTAAAACTTCCAACCCACAAAAGAATAAGTTCTTATAACCTTAATCCATATAACATGTAACCATTAATCCCTATATCTTATACTAACCATTAACCACCATGGCTACTGACCCTCATAATTTATATAACACATATAAACCCTTTCATCATATAGTGTATCACCTTTAATCTTGAGAAGTTTAAACTCCTAAAATCTAATAGCATCAAACCTATAAAACCTAAAACTTATAAACGCTATAACCCTACATACTTAACTCTTTTAACCCATATAACCTACAATATAACTACAATATTGTGTAACCCTTAACCTCTAAAACTTATAACCTTAATCTATCATAATTATCATCCTTAACTCGCCCCTAAACTCTACCCCTGTAACCTATTATCCCTAGTACTCTAACCCTTATATTCAAACTGAACCATATTCAAGTAACACTTCTTTTGTCATCTGCACTCCTTTCCCAATCTGAATTGATAAGTTCATGTAGCTGTAACATGTGCATGCAGAGGGCTCCATAAGCCTCATCCATTATATTGAGGTATTTGGGTTTTTCAATGAACGTGGGTTGTGTTTCCATAGCCATGGTCAACCTATATAATCCTCTACCTCTGAGTGAAATCTCCATCTTTTGCTTCTAATCGAAGTAATTGTACGAGGTTATAATTGTTAAGTTTTAGAGCGGCTATTAAGTTTCTTTTCAATTTACTAGATAACAATAGCATATATAGGATCACTGAGAGAAAAACAATCACAAGATACACAAAATTTATCTTGGGAAAACCTCATGGGGGAGAAAACTCAAGAAAAACTTCCTTAATATAGATAACCAATTCAATGCCAAGACAATAGACCAAAACACTAGAGAATATCCAACACTGAGCATTGTGCCTCTCTCTTCCTTCTTGTCCCAACTGCAGCTCTCCAAACTTGTGCACTTGATGAGTGAATGAGTGAGTGAACAAATGAGGTGCTAGCCTCCTTTATTTATACTAGTTGGCAAGCGCTAGACGATGCACCCAACACTTTGGTATTTCACACGTTCACCTTGTGCTCAGCCACAGGCATGTCCAACTCTGAAAATCTCCTTTATCACTGCGTTACACATGAGAATTATCTGGAGTTATTCTCAACTCTCTATAAGGAGGAGGGCATCTCTACGTTCTAGATCTGTCTCAGATACGAACCACACATCCCTCTCAGGGGCTCTCTCTCAGGTTTGTGTCCTAGAGAATGTCTCACGTCGCTGCAATCATCAACACTCCCTCTCAGCCACGGAGGAATTCTTCATCAGGCCAAGTCTCATATGGAACTACTTCGAACTTTGTATTGGCTGTAGTCATCAACAATCCCTCTCAACTAGGGAGGTATCCTTCACCAATATAATTTGGTGAAAATGTCTGCAATCTACTCATGTGTAGGAAGGTATTGCACGTGTACTATTTTCCTCTGCATCATGTATATGATATAATGATATTTTATCTCAATGTGTTTCAATATATCATGAAACATCAGGTTCTCAAAGAGATTTACACATAGCTCTGTTTATCATCATAGAATATATCTCATGATCAAGTAAATATGTCAGAAGCTTGTGAAGCCACACTGCTTCACACACTCAATGCTATATACTCTGCTTTTGTGGTGCTCAAGGTCATAGAGCTTTGTTTCCTGCTGCACCAGAAAACCATGGCAAACTTCATGGTAAAACAACAACCGAATGTGCTTTTCTGGTCCATTGTACTCTCTGCTCAATATGTATCGACATATTCCTGCAAACTCAAGTTCACACTAGAGGCATATCTCAGAACATATCCAATTGTGCCTCGTATACATATCAATACATGCTTTACTGCTATCCAGTGAGTCTATCTCAACTGGATCATGGATTGATTAAGTACATTCACTACATAACATAAATCAGGCCCGGTGTTAACCAAATACATTAGTGATCCAATTAGTTGTGGATCAATCTCATCTGAATCATCATCAATCTTTTTCTTCAAATCCATCACTGTGGATTTGCATTCTGTCATGTTGAACTCGTTTAATGTTCCCACTGTATATTTTCCTTGACTCGGGAAAATCTCATCGGTCCTCTGTCATACTTCTTGTCCCAAGAAGTAGTGCATCATACTCAAATTCTTCATCTTGAAATCAGAAGTCAAAGTTTACTTGTATCCAACAAGAATTATTTATGAATAATTCATCAAAATCAGGCTCTCGTCATCAACACTGTAATAATATAGGTTTGAATCAACAACACTCTTGTTGAAACCCAAACTCATCAAGAATCCATCCATCTGATATAGTTTCCAACTCATGGATGGTAGTACGGATGGAAGTGTATCGAGCTTACTGGATCAAGTGTCTCATCATAGACAACTCCCTTTGTTTGTGAGAAACCTCTCGCTATAGATCTCGCTTTTTTAATTTCTCGACACTTCCATTAGCTGCATGATTGATCTTATAGATCCATTTGGCAGTCACCACAAACTTCCCTTCTGGTCTCTGAACAATATCTTATACATCATTCTTTAAGATATACTGGTATTCTTTTGTTATGGCATCTGGCCATACATATTATCATGTTGCTTCTCCATGACAAGGAGGCTCATAATCAATGAAGTGGCTCATGACTTGAAGGATAGCTTGAAAAATTATTTTTCTTTCTCGGGATGACCCTTTAGAGGCTTGTATGTTTCTCAGCCTCCTGTAGAGTGAGCCTAGGCAGTCCTTTTATTCCCTTACTACAATATCTCTGGTCATATCAACTGGAGCAACTGGATTTGTTGGAATAATGTATGTCTCCCTCTGAACTACTGAAGGGGGAGAAGGTATTGCCTCACTGTCAATCTCCATCTGAGATTCTCTATATCTTTGAAAGGATATCTCTTCTTCAAGGACAACATCTCTGCTTGTCTCAATCTGTCTCTAACTAGGGATGTTGATCTGGAATGTCTTCAAAGATTCATTGTTATCCCATAATTGTATCCTTTCTCCCTGAAGGGTCTAGCTTGGACTTATTCTCTTTGGGTACATGAAAATACACTAGGCACCCAAATATCATGAAGTGTTCAATCTCATGCTTCACTCTGGTGAAGGATTCTTCTGGAGTTATGTTTTTCAAAGTCTGGTGAAGACTCTTTTTTCTGAACATATATTGTGGCATGCATGCTTCTGCCCATAGAATCATAGAAGTATTATGATCATGTATTATTGCATTGGTTGCCTCAATGATGGTTCTATTCTTCCTCTTTCTCAAATAGTTTTGACTCCCTCTGAAGGATAAACATCTTCCTTTGTTGTTAACCTCTCTGGAACAAGAAAACAAAAAGAACTAACACAAGAATATCTCCTAAAGGAGAATAATGAGTACATCTCTAGAATCAAAACAATTTAAGGATTGTTGTCACATCTACAACACCTACTTTAATGTAGCAAACTTTATAAATATAGGTTAGAGGAATGACAATTACAACAATCAAACCTAAAGTCTTCACTTCTAGTGTGTTGTTCCTCTGAATGCACTGAGATCCCTTTGGATCCATGACTTCAACAAAAGGTTCCTTCCTCCGGCAATAACCCTCATGACAATGATACAAATAATATATATACAAGTGCATACCTGAGGGTGCTGATATGATTTCTCCAATGGCACCTGGTTGATCTCTGTCCTCTGATATCTTTCATGAAGAAGGTAGTCATGGTTTCACCTTTTGTCATCTTGTTACTTTGAAGCTGGCCCTTCAATGCAAGAGCTTGTGTAGATGATTAACTTCCTTATCTTGTCGTTATCTTCCTTCCATTCATCAATAGCTCTCTCTGGTAAACCTTTTTGTATCACCCACAATAAGTTTTCTTCTGAAGTCTTGTCTTCCAGGAACTTGAAGTTGCTTGATCCATCAAGTGTATCTTCCATCATAGTTTTGTTCAACATATTTTTTAGATTCTTCACAAACCCTTGTTAACCGGGCTAGAAATCCTAACAACTAGTCTAGGATAGAAAACTTAGGTTTTGTTGGGCTTATGACTTCCAAAAATAAGCCTTGAAAGTTATAAGAACATAGGTAATCTTGAAGGCTTCTTAAAAAAGATACAGAAACCCTAAAAGCATAAATCTACAGAAAATTGTGAAACCCTAGGGACAAATTTTCAAAATGCTTAGAATTTCACTATGAGAGTCTCTGGAGGTGCGTTGGAGAAGGCCTTACTCTCATATGCCAAAATTTTCCTCAACGTCCAAATTTTAGGGGCTGAAACACCCAAAAGAAGAGGGTCGTATAGAATTTCTAGGAACCCAAGGGGGGTCGTACGGTTCTACAAAAGAGGAGGGATGAATGTTAAAATATGGTAGCTTGTGCAATTGGTTCTTCAATACCTATGCTTTGATACCATGTTTATTTTTCAATAGACAAGGTTAAGCATGAAGTTCATTCCATTTTAACATTTAACTTAACCATAACCAATAATGTTGCAACAACCGAGATCAGAAGAAGAAACACCATGCACAAGAACACAAGAAGTATCCTGTGAAACCCTTCTCAACAAAGGAAGAAAACCCAACCAAATCCTTTGATATATTCTTTAGGAGAAAGACCTTCACCACCAAGAAAACCTAGCACACAAAAAGGGTGTTCAAAAAACCTAGAAGACTAGCACCCAAGAGGGGTGCACACTTTTCCCAAGTAGATGTATTTGCTGAAATTTCCAAACTCACACAAAAGATATGATTCCTCAATGGGGAATTAACCTTTACTTATATTATATTTGACCTGTCAACACAAGTGTCTATTGGCACAATAGGTCCGACCTCTCTATCTCATAATATAATTAATATTAACCAGATTAATTATCTTTTACATTAATTATCAATTACATTAAGGTGGGGCCAACCTGTACCCTTTACATTGCAATTAGGGTTACATGCAGGTCTGACTCTTTAACAATATAGCAAGGGATCTTATACACCCACTAGTTCTCATCCACTAGGGGCACATCCATAGAGATGTCCATATCTATGGATCACTGCATTACACAGAAGACCCACTCTCACTACTGCTCAACCACTAGGATCACGTTCACATGTGCTCATCCACATGCACGTCCACTCAACAAATCTTCTTTCCCATTGCATTACACAAGAGAGTCATATGGACTTCATCATCAACTCTCTACTCAGAGGAGGCTAATATATCATCTTAATCTCTGTCTCATGACGATGCACCCAACACTCTGGGATTTCACACGTTCACCTTGTGCTTAGCCACATGCATGTCCAACTATGCATATCTCCTTTCTCACTGCATTACACAGGAGAATTATCTAGAGTTCTTCTCAACTCTCTACAAGGAGGAGGCCATCTCTACATTCCAGCTCTGTCTCAGATAGGAACCTGATCTGAAAATAGAAGGTTGACTTGTTATGCTATGCAAGCACCCCTACTTCATTAAAATAAACTTTACAGGACCTTGCTTCATGTGTATAAATATGCAAGATAAAACTTATGTGTTAAGTTCATGTATCTTCCTTTAAATGCTTATGTGTGAGCAAATGTTCTTTTAGATGGTTAAATATGTACTTTAAACAAATACACAACAACTCAATTTGTAGCAAACAGACCATCAAACTCAGAACAATCACAACATGATAAAGGAGTTCACCCCCCTACGGGCTACATCTCCTTGAGCCTCCATAATGGACTTGGCTCTCTGGGATTAATTAGTCAAAAGTTCTTTTACAAGCTGCTGCTCAACTCCAATG